>PVHY01004083.1:0-98651 GCA_004024945.1 Uropsilus gracilis | reverse complement strand
ATCTATCTATCTATCTATCTATCTATCTATCTATCTATCTATCTATCTATCTATCTATCTATCTATCTATCTATCTATCTATCTATCTATCTATCTATCTATCTATCTATCTATCTATCTATCTATCTATCTATCTATCTATCTATCTATCTTATATCTTTGTATGCCCTGGGGTTCACCCATCACCTCCACACCCTGACCATTCCCACTCTCTCCTCCATCCCCACCTCAAGTTGTGCACTTTAGTTTGGATGTTAGCTTGTTTTGACTTTCCCTTCTCCTTTAGTTTGTTTTTCCTATATCCCATAAATTAGTTAAACCATTTGGTTCTGTCTTTTACTTTCTGACTTGTTTCTGCTAATATGATTTCTTCTAGGTACATATATTTTATCATAAATTCATCAAATTTGTCATTTGTGATTGATGAGTAATATCCCATTGTGTATATATACCACATCTTTTCATACCTTAAAGAAAAATAATATAAGAATAATTGGAATTCCAGAAGGATAAGAGAAAGACATAGGAACTGATAGGCTTTTATATGAAATATAAATATGAAATATATATGAATATATGGAATATATATGAAATATATATGAATATATCATATATATGAATAAATATATATGAATAAATCATATATATGAAATATATATGAATATAAATGGAATATATATTCCATATATGAAATAATGGAAGAGAATTTCCCAAATCTGAAGAAAGAAATGAAAATAGACATACAGGGAGCAAAAAGGCTACCAAACTACTTTAATGAAAGAGAAACTACAGCAAGACACATCATTGTAAAACTTCCAAGAGTCAAAGATTTAAAAAAAAAAATGAGAATGACTAGAGAGAGTTAACCTACATAGGAAAACCCATTAGACTGACCTCAGATTTCTCTGAAGAGACAGTCCAAACAAGGAGAGAATGGAGCCACATCATCAAAAAACTGAGCAATCTTTTGACTGGTTGTGTGACATTTTCAAGTGACCCTTTTCTAGGATCTACGGATAATTATCTACTTACTGGTATGGGAAGTGTTTCTAGGTTTGGTTATGAAAAATGTCAAATTTTAATAAGAAAGTACTAATGGGGAAAATAAAATATGTTATTTTTCCTGAATAGATTAATATATTTGATTTTGTTCTAACTTGTCTTAATTTTGTTTTTTTCAACCTTACATTGTCACAACTCTCACTCGAATTGTCCTTTCCATGTAGAAGGTTTGAGGTTCTTACTATATTTAATTCATGTGTGTTGCATTTTCCTAACAACTTAATGATAGGAAGCTTTTATGTAATACCTTCTAAGTTCATTTAGCTTTTGACTTTGAAATGCTGTTTCTCCCTAGAACAATTTTGCGGAATGTCAGATGTACGTAGCTAGAATAATTTCTGGAAGCCATTTCTTACCCATATTGGAACCTTGGCAATTCAGTAGTTAATACTGCTATGACTGAGTACAATGACAATGTGCTGAGAAGGGGACAAGGAATTGTACAAAATCCCCCCAAAAGATAATGTGTTCTATCTAGATTACTTTTTCTCTACAAAATTATAACAACCACTTGAATTATATTCGAACATTCAACTAACTATATAATACTCTTCATTTATCTATTCATCTGTTATTCTATAATTCAATGAATATTAAACTGTGTTCTGGGCCTTATACTGGATATCAGAGATACAAAAATGCTCAAAATCATATTTATATGTATTATATGTATTTATATGTATTATAAATGGGCTATGGTGAGATATTTCAAACCTAATATATCAGTGGTAAGAACGAAATTGGAAATTTATTTGTTACATAGCATAGATTCATTTCGCATTGCTATAACCAGATGCAGTTTCATTATTCTGCCCCAATAATCTTTTTACCCTCAATTCTATCACTCATTCTTTTAGTGTTTTATGCATATTAAAGAATTTGACTTTTCAAAAATGCACATCTATATTATTTTGCATACTGCTTTCCCTTCATTCTTTTCATCAAAACATTTTGACATAGTAGTTAAATTAAGCAAGTACATCATTTAATGTTATTAATTTTGCCAATTGAGAATTGTATGTTTTCCTGCTCTTCTTTAAGATAACATTTAGAATATACTTGGGAATAATTTCTCAGCAGATGTTAAATGCTTATTTAAGAGTTTGATTCTTTATATTTTAGCAAATAGGAAAGAATAAAGTGATACCATTGATACCATTTAGGTTTTCAAAATATGCACATAAAATTTTTAAATTGTATATAAAATTTTTAAATGAAGTAGTCATGATATTAATTACATAAGTAAATTTAATATCAGGATTTTGTAGTCATTTCTGTTTTTATATTGCTATTGAGTGTGAGTTAATATCTTCAATTCTCTAGATCATAGTTGCTTTTTGGAATTTTATTTTTTTTGTTTTGGACACATAGTTTACAAAATTTGAACTATTGAAGAAATACAATGTAATTATATATATATATACACATTGTACAAACATCTTTCTCAGTGTTCCATATTTATGTATTTATTTATTTATGTATTTACTTACTTATTTTGGGTAAGAATATAATTGAAAATTTGTGTCATTTTTCCAACCTCTCCTTATTTCCCAGACCGCAGTTCCTGGCAACTGCTTTTCAGTTCTGTTTCTGAGTTCAAATCTCTTTCTATTCTCTGTTTTTTTCTACTTTTATTATCAAGGTGGCATTTATCTGTAATACTGTGTATGATTAAGAGACTAGATTTGCACCTCTTCAGCCCATCACCACACCACATCCACAATAAAAGCATTCAGATGATTTGGATCATTCTCATGGGTTTGAAGTGGTATGTCATTGTGGTTTTGCTTTCTATTTCCTTGGTGATAAATAATATTCAACTTTTTTTCATGTACTTGATTCCACATAGTATTTGACTTTTTTTCCATTTCAGTTAGCATAATGCCATAGAATTGCAAATAAAAGATTTTCTATTATTGAAGGCTAAATAATACTCCAGCACATATATCCATATTGATATCTATCAAATTCTTGATGGTCTCATTTCTAAATGGACAATTGAGTTGTTTCCATTCTAGTTTTGTAAATAGTACATCTGATGTACATGAGAATAAAAAAAGGTTTGTAAAGGATTCAGAGTATTTCTTCAATTGTTTGGTAAATTTCATCAGTGTATTCATCTTATTCATCTCTGCCTGGACTTTTCTTCGAATACTCCTCTGTTAAGAATATTTTCTACATTCCTATAGAATTTGGGAATGTAAGCTCCATTACCTATCAGTTCAAAACTGTTTGAAGGCCTGTAGTCAATCACATATGTGTGAAATTATGTTAATTAGTACCTCATTAAAACTTTTAAAATCTTAGTGAACTCCAAAAAGGAAAAATGTTTATGAAGTTGTGTAGCACTTGATAATTTAATTGTTGGAAGCAATTAAGGAAACCTAATCTCAAATATACCTAACTAAAATAAGTATATATTTCATCTGAAATATAGAGCAAGAGTGGGGGGAGAGGGAAAATTGGGGGTAGGATGGGCACAAAAGATTAAGCTGATGGTTCATGGTGAGGTGGGGAACCCTGGGGCTGACAAAGATGTAAAAAAAAGCAAATAGTAAAAAAAATCCAGTTTCTATTAAAAAATAAAATAAAATAAGCATACAGGGAACAACGATAAAAATGTGATGAGAGTTGACAGAAACAGTGGAAGGCAAGAGTAAAAGAAATTGAATTCTTAAAGTTTTGATTAAAAAATACCAACTTAGAATTCCTTATGAAGTCTAAATATCATTCAAAAATTAAATAAAACAGATCAATATTTGGAAGGCACATGGAATACTCAAAGCTGTTATTCATTATTGGTGGGAGTATAAAATGATATAGTCATTAATCAAGAACTATGAAATAGTTTGTGAGTTACCATAACTTGAAAGCTAATATTTTAACCTTTTGTTTTCTATATAAAAAATACAAGATGCCTGTGTCATATGTAAATGGATGTATTCCTTATGACATAGCATGCAGCACAAGCTTCATGTTTGTGTAACAAGCATGCTTACCACGTTTCCTGAAAACAAAACAAAGAGGTTCAGATGAATGACCCAATGAGTCACATTACAACTGAAAAACCACAGACATGGAGAACTTGTTTTTTTATGTTATAATCGGAGCCTGACTACCTCTGCCCTTAAGGAAGACATTCATAATGACTAGTTATAAAATTTGTAAGTAGACTATAGCTCTATCATCTAATGGAGATCTATTTATCTATAGATAAATAGAGACCTATTTATCTATAGATAAATAGAATATAGATAAATAGAAAAGACAACCTGGAACTATGACTGCTAATGTCCTTGCTGGAAGAAAATACAGAAATATGATGACTCCTTTGAGAATTATCTTGAACATAACTTTGGAAAACAATTCTGTTCCTTTCTTATCAATCTAAATTACATCTAGACTATGAATCAGCAATTGTAATTCTAAAATTCTAGGTATTTATTCTAGCACAATGAAAATATTTTCACAAAAAGATTTGCATAACAATATTGACAGCAAGGTATGTAAAAAAAGATTATAACTCTAGTAACTAAATCAAAAAGTGAGCAGCAAAGGATTTAAAGGCACAAAACATATAAAGACATCAACTAATAAGCACACAAAAAGCTGTTAAATAAACTAAATCCACAATGAAATTACTACTAAGTACTCAATAATAAAATAGAAAATTTTGAAAATACCAAGTGTTTATAAGAATGGTGAACATCCTCATATATTGCTCATGGAGATATAAAATGGTACAATCTCTGGGAAACTGGCAGTTTCTAATAACATTAAATATGAAGCTCCTTGAGCAAGTTGTTGTATCACATTCATGTTGAAGGGAGAAAAGTAAGAGGAAAAATCATACTTTCTTTTGTTTTAATAAGAAGAAACAAAAACCTGTTCATGACATTACCCACAAAGATTTTACTTACACTTTTACAGAACTGTGTTGCAAGGCCCACCAAAGGTGATCAAAGAAACTTGGAAAGCCTGCGTTTGACATCTAGAGTAGAGCAGAGGTTTAAAACTATTTGAATTGAACCATTTCACATTTCTAGAAGTCACAGGGGATTGAATTGCATATTATAGGAAATAAATAAATTGCATATTATATAGCAAAAACACAGCTAATTTTCTAACCACCTATCATTCTGAACTTTTCATAAAGCATTTAATTTTAAAATTATTTTCAACAATAATGTAATTCCATATAATATTTCATAGAAAAATCAATTGATAGATTTTTAATGTAAGAAAAAGCAAACTTGTATTTTGAATTTAAGTATCATAAATCTATTTTCTGATTATTTTTTAATTATAGTGTTCATTATTCATATTCATAGCCATCAAACCTGCAAAGATTCTGTAATATAAGGTAAATGATGTATCTCTTGCTTAAGTCATTTAGAGCATTCTTTCTAATTATTCAACAGGGAACAATATAGTTCATTTGTAACTCTTCAATAATGAATAATCTACCTTTTTTTTACATTTGAGAAGTATTCTTTTCTACTATCTCAATTTCCTATTCTTTACCTGTAACATTGCTTGTTAATTGGATCTATTGATATCAAATTTTACTTCCTCTAGAGTATCTTTACTAACCTAATACCTTGAGTTTGTACCCCTCTCAGAGTTCCCTGTAGTCCTGTCATTTATTTCCATATACTATTCCATTCATATTCTGAGCTTTCTTAACCATTAAACTGATATCCTTGTAAGTAAGCACTCTTTTTTAAAGTGTTTCCTTAGTTTTTAAAGTAATGCCCAAAATAAACCAACATAATCACATTCATTGAAGAGAATAAGCATTTAGCTTCATATTGACATTTATGAATTTAATATATAATTGTAACTTATATTTATATTTATTGTATTACTTTACTTTATATAACAAATAAAAACAAAGGAAAAGGGATGAATGGAAAATAAACCATTGACATGATGGAGAGGATTGGTACATAAAGTAATTGGCATAGATTATGTGAAATATAAATAGGGGTACTTGACAGAGGTTTAATTGTTGATTGTCCAGTTCTTTGCATTGTCATAAGTTTTGTTTCCACATGGAGCCCTATATCTAAATTATATTTAAACTATGTTAAAGTTATATTGATGAATTTATGTTAATGAATACTCTGGTAATGTGTCCATGCCCGTACATAAGCCCCATTTTCCTCATGGTCCTTGATTTATAGCTATACCATTTACACATTATATATATATATATCCATATAGTTGCATTTATATAGACATATATCTATTTCTAGCATGTATCTATATGCCATGTATCTATATGATAGAACACATGTGTTTATGTATATGTACTTATAGCATTCTATGACACAGAGTGAACACAATTAAATTTTAAAAATACACAATGCTAAAATTCTCAGTTTTATATAAAAATAATCATTTCACAACTTCAGCAGTATTGCTTACAATTTGCAAGGCAGGAAATGGAAAGGATGGCTTGATTTAGTTCATATTATATTCTTTCATGCAAGCTATCATTAAACATCAGTATTTATTGTGTGCTCACTATATTCCAGGCATGGTTCTAATCAGAGGGTATTCAATGATAAAGAGAGGATAAGGATAAGGATAGGATAAGGAACACTGTTCCTCCCTCCCAGACATACTCTCACCATAGATAAAAATTCTTAAAGAGGAAAGGTAATGAATGAATAACCTTATGTGTATGTCTGGGTGTGCATACATGTGGATTTAGCAAGTTGATGTCTTTATACATATGCATGTTTTTATGTCTTGAGTCGTTGATTCCAGCCTGGGACAAAGGCTGGAAGGAGGAGATTTGTATGTAAGATATTTACATCTTTTCTCTAATCTCTCTGAGGTTGGAGAAAAACCTTGAATTGAATTTTAATTATGAGAAACACCTGAATTGATCCCACAGGAACTCTGGAGCCCAGTTATTTGACCTGAACTGGGCAGGGGCAGCATCCACTAACTATAGGATCAAAGCAACTCAGAGCTAAGTTAGCAGGCAAGTATCAGTTGCCAGCTTTCCAAGCTGCTAGGAAGGAGTGTGCAGGCCTGTGAGTCTGGGAGAAGAGCAGGAGGCAGGATGGTAAAGGGCTTTAGTGTAAAAGTAAAGTTAAAGATAGAATTGTAAAGTGAGTTTTTTTTTTCTCAGCATTATTTTATGTTCATAAAAGATTAGTGGTAGAACATAAATAATTTAGTACCTTTGATTTTTTATTGCTTTCTAAGTTCTATAATTGAATGATCATTTTAGTTGTTTTGATTGTCATCATACTCTTAATGAACATTATGAGATTAGTCACAGAAAATGAGTATTTGCATATTTGCAAAATATCCTATAATTTGCAAAGTATTCTTGATGAAAGCCATCGAGTCCACAGCTTCTGATACTTAACACAAATTACTTAAATTTGGCTATTTTTCAGACAATTCTGATGAAAGCAATCTATGTAGTTTATTTCTAATTCTTGTTAGATTTTGACAGATTCTAAATAGAGCTAATCTAGAGAATTAATTCTACAAAAGTCTTCTTTGTGTCTATCCAGAAATTGACACCAGTTTGCAAGCATAGAGGAATAATTACAAATATAGTAACAGTGAGTTTCTTTTTCTTTCTTTACCTGTCTTCATTATCTAACTTAGAGGTAATATAATAATGTTAACCAGTGAGTAAAGTTAATTGCTTGATCATACCAATGAAAATTTTATGTAAAAAAATACAGATTTTAAGACACCATTATAAATACTATATAACCTTTGTTTTATAATTTTCATATTAAGCGGTGATTTTTTCATTTAAAAGACCAGTTTCAAAATATTTTTTGTAAAGTAAGCAGTAGTTGTATTTCCCTAGTATTTTTTTAAAATAAAGTTGAGTAATAAAATACAAAATCTGTATACAACTTTTGAAATCCAAGTAAAATATAGTGACATCTGAACTAAGTCATCCTAAAAATAAAGTTCTTAAAAAGATATGATTTGTTATTATGATATCTTTGTTAAAGTCACATGTGGTATTCTTTTCCCTTGAAACTGATCCCTTCATTTTTCAGTGACAGTGGTTTTATCCAAATGTTTGTTAAATATATATCAAAATTCAATATCATACAGTTCACTTTAATGAGTCTTTTTACCAATATTTCAATAATCATTATCAGTTTCTTGTATTTATTCCAACCTAACATGTGGCAGACTGAGTCATTCAGAAACAACAGCAAGTCATTCCTTTCTGCCTAGATAGAGTATTTCTCATTTTTCAAAATCATATTTCAGCACACGGTAACGCAATCATCGTGCTGAGACTGTCAGTAATAACCCTCACGACTCAAGTGGCTTCCTCGAACAGCTGCTCTGACACAATTTTAAATCCCATTTTCCTCTGAAGGATAACAAATAATGACTATGACTATCGAAACATTTGAAATCTTAATGAGATGCCATATGAAGACATTTACACGGCATCCACAGTGTGCCTGAAAGTGACCATTTCCTTACATAACTCACTTATTGTCCTCGAACCTCTGAGACATTCATTGGTACCATGTTTTCTCTATAAATAACTTTCAAAACCATTTGAAATTTGAGCATGTAGAGCTAAAAGAATCCAGAATATTTTCTTATGCAATAAACAACTCATATCTTCATGTCTCAGTGTGTCTGATATAAACATTGTTCAAGTTATGCAAAGCATGAAAATCTAAATTATGAACTTCTGATTAGTGTAAAGAAACTCTTGTAACTTGCTAACATTGCATGTGGTTATTCAAAACCCAAATTGTTAGACTGATTTATTTATATTTGCAAAAAAAGAATATATAACGAGTTGATTAGTTTGATTAAATTTTTAAAAAAGGGAAAAGAAAAAAGAAATGAGAAAATTTTGAGGAATTCTAGTTATTGTATAAAAATCTACTTTATGGTAGAAAATAAAATGATACAAACTATTTTCCATATTCCAATCAATTGATTCAATGGGAGCTTTATGTTGCCTGGATTTAATCTGACCACGTCCTATTTTTTATATGATTCTTATAGCTAAGAATCATTACAAAAATGCACAACTGGAGAGAAGAGAATTGTTGCAATGTAAATGGAGACTTGACATCCTTTCTTAATTTAATAGATTGTTTGCAAAATAAATATCTTGCAGCTGGATGAAATTTGCTACAGAAAAGAGAGTCTTTAAACCTCTTTCAGAATTCCACAAAGTGATCAGAGTTACACAAGATAACCTTCTGTTGATTAGCCTAAAGTTAGTTGATTGCAGACCATAATTGCATCTGTGGAGTTTCCTCATTTTTGTTACATAACTGAAGAATGACAAAAGACTAAGATCCCGAAAATGTGTCATAGTCTATGGGTTAGATGAAAGTTTCAGACCTGCCTTTACTCAAGGAATGGGGATTATACAAATGTGTAGGTCAAGGAAGAGCTTGCTAATGATATTGCTATCACAACATATGATAAAATTTGTTCAATTAACTGCCTATGTCTTTGCAATCACATTACTGCTTATTGGGCCAACATATCTCTTCAGTTAGTTTCTTCTAGAAAAATTGATGAAAATATTTTCTTTGAGTTTTTGAATGTTTGATGATATTGATTGGTAACTTTTATAGTTGAATGTTTTGTATTTTCTTAAAATAATTGAATCATATTTTCTTCTTTGAGGGCCTCATAGGCATTCCTATTGTCCTTCTCAGAATTTACTATTGATTTGAAAAATCTTAGACCCGTAGTTTTTTCAGGTAGAATAGTATTTTACTTACTACTAATGGATTCTTTGATAAGCTTTGGAATCAGTTAGCTTTGTTAAGATTTTATCAGTTGATCACTCATTGATTATTTTCTCTACAAGTTTTCCATTTGCTAAACATAGGGCTTTGTATGTGTAACACACACACATACTTTACCCTTTTAAGCATAAATATAGCATAATAACAGACTCATTTTTCCTTCAATTTTGGAAAAAATCAAATTGATTGCACCATCAACTATTACCATTTTGGGATTTTTTCTTTTCTTTTTTTTTTCCTATTGAAGCTTCATTTAAAAATCTATTTCAGAGTCTCAGCATCTCATAATATTGGCCCACATGCCATTACACCAATGCCAACATCCTAAGGTTTTGATGTATTGCAGCCAATTTTGTTGTAATGAATAACAGATTGCTAAGATCCTCTCATTTATGTCTGATCTAGTTAGATTTTACAACAATTATGTTTCTCTCTGAAGGATTTTTACTATATTTTTAATATTTCTAACATTTTCTGTTTTTGTTTTGTTTTGTTTTGAGACTAGGTCTCGTTAATTTTGCCTGTGGAACCACAGGCTTACATTGCCAGGGGTACCACAGGCTCAAGCAGTCACCAGCCTCAGCTTCCCAGGTAGATGGGATTACAGGTGCGCGCCACCACACCCAGCTATTTTTTTTTGGAACTAGGTTTCACTATGTGCCCTGGGCAGGACTTGAACCGTGATCCCTGGTTCCAGCTGCGGCTTCCTAGGCTGCCATTTACAAGCACCCACCACTGTGCCCGGCCTTTTCAGTTTTTCTTGAGGTTATAAACTATTAAGTGTTTCATTTTTCTTTTATTTCATTGCCCATTTTCCATCTGTTGGGCCAATTGTAATGGGCCATTCTTGTCCTCAACTGTAAAGCAAACCAGCCTGTCCAGGATGCCCATTGTCATGCAAGCATCAGGCTCACCAATCTGCAGAGGATAGGTTCTTTATTGGTTTAGCAGTTATACAGGCATACCAAGCAGGACAGAACCAGACAGGGGTAAGCGGCTGTGTTGGGAGGAAAGACAACTTCCCAGACCCCTGAAAAAATTTCACTCTCTCTGGCATTTTCTCATGCTCACTCTCATGCTCCTGCACATGCACACTTTCCTGCCCTCTACACCACTTTGTGCGCTCACTCCCAGGCCCAGGTGTGTACACTTACACATGACTACACTGACTGGACCACATAGTCATGGGAAGTGCAATCCATAGGTACTGTCTGTGCAGGTCAGCAGTGGAAAGAGCCTGACTAACTCACCCTATACTATTTAAGCACCAAACATACTAAGTTTTAATCTCTTCATTAGGTCATTTTTAAAACATTATTTTCACCAACATTGAATTTGTTTTTACTGCCTTGCCATTTATTTTTTTTTTCTATTTTGAAATTTGATTTGTTGGAAAATTAATTTTCCTTTCTAATGCATTCATATATTTACATTGTGTATATATATATATATATTTTTTTTTCTGTATCTTTGTTTTGATTTGCTTTCACTGTCTCCTAGCCAGAAACTGACTATTGTTCTTTGTCCGACTGTAGGTTAAGTGAGGTGGTCAGGCCTTTTCCCATGTTAGTATAACTGGCACCTGTGGTATTGCACTCTTGTGACTGCGTGACCCAGTGGATGTGCACATGTGTAAGTATGCACATGTGGGCCTGGAAGAGAGCCGATAAAAAGGTGACATCATGCTAATGGAGTTATAAGAGAGAGGAGGGAAGAATGCCAGAGAGAAGGAGACCAGAGAAAGAGTATGAGGATGATGTCTGAGGTGTGGGGGGACTTGCCTGCCTCTCAGACTACCCCGTGCCACCCTATAAAATTCATAAAATGTTAGGTTTCCAATCCTATGGTGGTACTAGACAGCCGAATTTAAGCATAATTGCCATCATCTTTCATTAGTTCTTAAAATGTAATCAGTTTTGAAAATAAAATCAAAAGAAATATAGATGACAAATTAACATGAAAAGATGCCCCATATCATATGCCAGTCAGGAGAATTCAAAATAAAACAACAATATGTTACAACTGCACACCTACTAACTAATCATTTCTTTAAACTGTAACATCAAGTTCAGTTGCCAGATAAAATACAGAATACCCTTTTAAACTTGGATTTAAAATAAGCTGGATAGTATTTCGTATACTAAGCTCTACACTATTTGGTCTATCTGCTTACAAAATAGGATCTTGTTTTTCAATCCTTTTGGAAAGGGGATTCTTCAGTCGATTTTCTAATCTTTGCTGAGAAAAGGAATATTGCAGCCTCTACTGTTTCCCTCACTGTCATTCCACACCAAATTCATTGTCATTTCCAAATATACAAGTTTGAAAGCATCCTTGCTTTCAGCACTGCATGCACTCTTGCCATTTTTGTTTTTTCAATCTGATATAGCTTTACAATTAGTTATAGTTATACTATTTAATTTATATATTTGAAACTAAGAGCACTGCAACATAAACTCTATCATCATTACTAGAAGTTCATTATTCTTATAAAAATTAAAACATACTGAAAAAAAGTAGTGTGTGATGTTATTTTTCAAAGAATATTCAATTATCTACACAAACATATATTCAAAATATATTCTATACCAATATGCAAAGATAATTATAACTTCACAATCAAATCTAAAACCAATCTGATATAATATTGAACATACAAGTATTAATATATTTTATAGTCACAAACCAAATACCAAACATAGGAGGCATTGACATTTGTATTTTGCATTGTGTATAATGCTCGACTTTTATGAAGTGCTTTATTATTAGGGATTAACTATAACAGTACCTTTTAATGGAATCATAAATCTTTAATTACAGTTCAATATGTTGCTGACTTGAATTGCTTTTGGATTGAAACAATTCTATTATAATATATAGTAAGAAGAAGCAATTTCTTTTCCCTAAAATAAATATTCCAATTTGTAAACTTAAAATAGATGCTCTTTAAAGCACATATGAGAACTTTTCTTTCTTTGTAAAGAAAAGCTTACCTCTACAGTCTGATATCTTCACCAAACATGAGAAAAACAGAATAACAGGAAGGAATTTAAAGAATATTAATTTAAATCACAAATGAAATTAGGACTTACATTCATTGAGTCCACAGTAATATCAACATAAAACAATGATAATGAAAGCAGCAGAAGAAATGTTTTCTTGACAATGTTCTGCTAAAATAATATCAAAACAATGTATTTTAAAAGCATCTTTATGTTTTTAACTCCATTTATATGAAATTTCATGTAGATATGAATGTGTTTATTTATGCTATTTACAATGTTTAAATAAAAAGACATACTGGTTTTTAAAAAAATTATTTATTTATATATATATATTTCGCATCTTTATATTCCCGAGGATTCTTCCATCCCTCCCCTCCCTGGCAACTCCCTCCCAACCCCACCCCTAGCTGTGTGCTTTAGTTTGGTTATTAGCTTATTTTAAGTGCAAATATATATATCAGACTAATTTAATTTTATTTTTAATATAACAGAAAGCAGAATATTATAAATGAAACCGTATTATCCATCAGTTCCACTTCTAGGGATTTATCAGACGACTGTGTAAACAATAATTCAAAAACATATATACATCCCTATATTCATAACAGCAAACATTTGACAGTAACCAAGACATGGAAACAATGTAAAGGTCATCAAACAATGAGTGGATAAAGAATTTGTGGTGTATATCCATAGCTCTTAAAGAAGATAAAAAATTTTTGCCCCTAGCAACAACATGGATGGAAATGGATGTAATTATGTTAAGTGAAATAAGTCTTACAATGTTAGGTGATTACTGAATGGTTTCTGTCTTATGTGGAGTCATATAACTAAAACAAATGAACTAACAAATCACAACAAAAAGAACTGATGATTACCAGAGGGGTGAGAAGAGGGATTAAGAGGAAAGGGTAGAGATCAATCTGGGATAACACAGAAAAAAAAAACAAAAACAAACCTTGGTGACTTGGGTATGCAATGATGGTTTGGATACAATACCAAAAGCACACTCTATGAAATAAATAATTGATGAACTGGAGCTAATTAAAATTAAGCACTGTTCTGTAAAAGATAATGTCAAGAGAATTAGAAGAAAAGCTATGAACTGCAAGAAAATATTTGCAAAGGACACATTTGATGAAAGATTATTGTCCAAAGTATATAAAGAACTAAAAATCAGCAATAAGAAAAGAAGCAATCAAATTTAAAAGAAATCTAAAATATTGACCATCATTTTGCAAACATAAAGATATATAGATGACAAATAAACATGAAAAGATGACCCACAGTGTATGCCATCAGGAGAATTAAAAATAAAACAAGAATGTATTATACCACTACACACCTACTAAAATGTTCAAATTATATGACACTGACTATACCAAATGCTGACAGACCAATATTTAGAATAACAAGAATTTGCATTCACTGCTGGTGAGAATATAAAATGTACAGATACATTGGGGGAGTTTATCAATTTCTTACAAACTTACACATATTACTCTTATGTCCATCAGTACACTCCCTTCTATTTATCTAAAGGAGCTGAAATTTATGTCCACGTAAAAGCCTATACACAATAGTTATAGAGTTATAGCAGCTTCTTCAACATTCCAAAACCTGGAAGAAACTGATAGATCCATCAGTAGGTGAATGGACAAATGAGGGGCTTCCGTGCAGATCCATCAGTAGGTGAATGGACAAATGAGGGGCTTCCGTGCAATGGGATATTATCTACTGCTAAAAGAGAAATGAGTCATTTAAAAATATGAAAAAAAATCGAATGTAATACTACAAAGTAAAATAAGTCAATTTTTAAATGAGTACATACTAATGATTTCAACTCTGTCATTTTGGAAAAGGCAAAACTATGGAGACAGCAAAATGCCGGTCTTTGGTTGGACAGTGAAAGTTGGGATGAATAGATGGAAATTAGGGCAGTAAAAGTACTCATCCTTTGAGTGCTTGTCATTATATATTTGTCAAAACCCATTAGATGGGCAATGTTTAGAGTGAACCATAGTGGAAGAAAGGACTTTATGTGATAACAACATCAGTTGATCAAATATAACACTGCAGTAGGAGATATGATAATGGGGGTGGGGCTGTATGTGTGAGGAAGGGAGGAGGGGGTATATGGGACATCTATACACATTCCTTTTATTTTTTTTCTGTCATGGTAATACTGCCCGAAAGTTAAAAAGTATATAATGCTATCTGCTTCTGTTATTATTCATTGTGTTTTTATGCCAGATAAATATGATAAACACATTCCTTTCCTCATGTAAAAGAAAGTTCTTTCACATGAAAAGTCTGGTTGATCATCTTCCCCACATTGCCAATTTATGTTATTTTCTTTCTTTCCCCATTGCAATCTATTTCCATAATCTTTACGTGGAAAAAAATACTAGAATCTAAGCATATAGTATTCATACATTTTTTAATGCTAAAAGATATTTTATAAGAGAAAACATTTAGATAAATCATAATTTAAATCACACTGGTAAAGAAATTTCATAAAAGAAAAACTGTATATATTAATATTTTGAGTCTAAATTTAAAATATTAGTCATCCAATGCATAAAAGGTGTTTCATTTTTGGGCATTCACATATATGCACTAGATAAAAAGAAAAAGTGGATTCCATTTCATTTTTACTCTTTTGTTTTATTTTTATCAATAATTTAAACATAACAAGTATCCACTGTTTAAAGACAGGAGCCATTAACAGTAGCAGCTGTCTACCTACTCTTTAAAAAGACATAGTACAATCAGCAAAATAGTATAAACAGACACATTTGTGTTAACAGCACAATGAATACAAGCAGGTAGTGTGCCAAAATCTGGTAGGCAAGGATTTAACTTGGAATAATAAAAGAAATAGAATAATTTGATCTCAAATAGGCACATCAATTAAAAAACTAGATGTGGGTGAAATTTTTATTTAATAAAACTTGCACAAACTCCATAAAACCTTTCTAGGAAATGTAAAGGTAAATAGATTTCAACTAATTTCTTATGAGAACAAACATATACTTCATTGGAGCAAAATGATACATTTATAAAATATGTATGTAATTTTTAAAGGAAGGAAATTGCTTTCTAATTGAGAAGTGTAAGTTTGGAAAGTCCACTTTACTTTGACATAGTGAACTGTAAAAGAATACATAAACTACTCAAAAATTTTCATGAATGCCTCTGAAGAGGTGTGTATTTATACCTCTAATTTATATACAATGGAAACCATTTTTTACCATATAAAAATCACAAAAGTCTGAAATATATTCTTGAATGTTCTTTGGCTACCTAAAAATAGTAACCTGTATATCTCCATTACAGGTAAAAATAAAGATTCCAAAAAAATCACTAATGAAAAATTACCTCAAAATTTTTAATGGAAACTACAGTTTGAAACAGTATTATTGACTTTACTTTGGTTTACAATCAAAGTGTGTGTATACGTGCAAACACATGTAAAGAAAGTCTTATTTGAGTACTTATTTTCTGCAGAATATTTTCCCTCAATTTTGTTATGACTGATTCATATTCTCCAACTTTTGAAATTTAGTTATTTGTATACATACCTATTTTCTTCCAGATTTTTTCTCAATTTTGTTATGATTGACTTATATTCTCCAACTTTTGAAATTTAATTATTTATATATGCTCATATATACTATAAAATATTTATATCATAAATTTGTATAAAGGATAGGCATTTATTATTAGAAATAAGTTAGAAATAAAGCAATTTTCCCAAAATATGGAAGGATAAATTTTTAAAGTATATTAAATAAATTTAAATTCTCTATTGAAAGGACATAGTGATCAGTCATTGAAGCTGTGTAACTATTTTAGAATAAATGATATCACATTTGAATAGGACTTCACTCCAAGGAAGAAAGTGAAGGGTAATTGAACATACATAGAATACAATAAAGAAAACGTAAAATTATTTTCAAAGAAGTTATACATGGAGATAGCAAGAAAAAAATCTGTACAGAACCCGATAAATATTTTTACATTCTTTAAATAGCTACTAACATTTAAATATCTTGTAGAGTGACAAAAATATACATTGGGCATCATCAAGTTTAATATATGAAAGTACAGGTAGTTTTTTTTTTTTTTTAATGTTGGGAATCCTTGATGCATATAGATGCTGCAGAAAGAACTATGAAAAGTGAAATCTTAGTCAATCTACCAGATGGTTTGTCTGCATGATTCCAAAATGCCACCTGCTTAATAACGGTTGCATGATTAATGCATTTTTTTAACCACATGTTTGACAAATACAAGAACAATCATTATTTTACATGGTCTTTTATCTTGAAATATATAATGGCACATAAAAGCTGACCGCAGATAAAATATTTCTATGTTATAAAATAACACTTTTAAGGACCTAACACAAAAGCACAAAACATTTTATGTGGCACATATTCATATCAATGTGTGTTTCAGTTTCGTAACTTCTCAGAAATAGTTTTTAGATTCATTTATTGAGCTACTGCTACTGTGCTTGTGTATAAAAGGGCTGAAAGACAACCTCTACATTGAAATTTTTTAGTACAGAAGCAGCTCTGTTATACTGGCACCAAAAATTTGATTGGTAAAGTAACAAAGGAAGATACAATTCTGTATTTTTGTATTATGGATTTCATTTACACAAAAACAGGAATTTATAAATATATTTTTGCATATGAACATTTAAATATCCCTGTAACTATAACTCAACTTTGGGTATTTAACAGCGTCTGGTAATATTTAATCATAAATACAGTTATATGCTAAATAAATATAGTAAAAGATTAAATGATATGAGCTAAAGTCTTATTTTATCTTTGCTGGTAAATCTTGCAAAGGTTTTTAAATAGATGATGTGTAACAATGGAGTTCAGAGAGTAACAAAGTTGAATTAGTTCAAAATGAAATAGGGTCAAAAAAGGGCATAAGCCTCCAAACAACAAGCCACTGTGAAAAAAAAAAAAGCAATTTTAAAATGTGGCTTCTGCCACACTGGTTCCCTCAGGTTCACACTGTCAAATACAATTTAACAACAGGTTTTTATTTACAAGGAAAATTAACAAGGAAAACAAAAAGTCCTTAAAGCCACAAGTGGCCAATTTTCTTACCCCAGTCACCATTTATTTTCCCAAAGGTCCCAAGGACACATGTCCTTGATGGCGGCCCTTTGCCTCTCCAAAGGTAGGACAGGCACTCTGCAAAGTCCAGTCTTTCTCCAGTATCTTCTCTTTGCTTCTTCTCTCTCGAGCATTCTGAGCTGCTCCGCTCCAACAAGACTCTTGAAACTTCTTCAACAAATGCTGATGCACAAATCAGCTTTCCAAATCCCTGACTATCTCCAGGTACCAGCTTTCCTTGCCATCTTGCTGTCTTGCCACACTCGCCACACCAGCTACTCTTCTGCTGGTCTCTCTCCCAAAATGGCTCCTTGCTACCACCAGTTCACTCTTCCAGAGGGCTTCTGCCCAGCCTGGTCACTTGGGCTACCAGCCTGCCATTCTCATGTCTCTCCTCTCCCCAAAAGTCTCTCCCTCTGTCTCTTTATATCCTTTATATTCCCCCCTCTCCCAATTTCCCTCTACACACTCTCTTGGTGATTCATTTTCTCTTCCCTATCTGGGATTTGCAACAAAGTAAAAGAAGGAAGTACCCTTATCATGTTTAGGTCATCTTTCTTACTTCTGTGTTCTTCAGACACAGTCCATATTATGGTAATGGCTTCAAAAAGACCCTTAATATTTTATCATTGATTTGTATTTATTTAATGCAGATTTTCTCCATTTTTTCTGTCACTAACTTAATGTAGATTTCCTGCATTTTTTTTCTTTTACTAAACATCGTAGTGTCCAAACTATGGTGTACAGTAATTACTGGATTTGTTATTTGACACCTATTATTTATGTATGAATTTTGCTACCTGTCAGCTTTTCTCCCAGTATATTTAATTATATAGAGAATGTTATTATTAAGAAAAATCACAGTCAGATTTTCTTTTTTTCCCCTGTTTAAACTAAGGGAATGTTGGCTTTACTCACAGAAGCAGGATGCCCGAAAGTCTTAAATATAAAAATTTAAATATTACAAAAACCCTTGAATATCATGTATGCACCCTTATAAGATACATGATTTTAATTATTAAAAATATTATGTTGACCTTTACATAATTTTTTTTAGCCTTACCCCTAGTTCTTAAAATATGCAGTGTTGTCTCTAAAAAAGAAATTACAATTCTAGAGTAGTGGGGTTTTTTACACAAACATTTAGAACATTTTAAAGCTAGACTCTAAAACCCAAACTTTCCTATACTTCCCTCAATCTTGCTCACCAATCCATCCCCTAATTATCTTTTCAGAACAACTTTCTTCCGGTTTTGTTTTGATTTCCCCACTCTGTCTAGTAGGTAGCTAAAAAATGACTTTTCTTTGATTATGACACCAAGTTATGCTGAAAAACTGAGTCGAACAAATAATTTTCCCTTTGTTTATGTTTAAGCCTCCTCTATCACAAACAATTTTAAATCAATATGTTAAATAACAATAACATGGGATACTTTAGATTAAGAATACTCCTGTTAACCAAAATGGCAAAGGAAACAGATAGTGAGAAACTTTATAAATGCATGATAATTATTAATTTGCAATGTTTTATCTGCAGAAGAATATTTCAAATAGACCTCAAATATTTCCCCCTACTCTGTTGAGGTGCTGAGAATGATATCTAGCTATAGAAAAAAATGAACACAGTATTGGGACCCTGTGGAAAGACTATAGAAAGAGAAAAATTATCATACATGCATATGATATGCGCTGTGTGTATGTGCCTTTATGGATACATTGGTTTTTTTATATATATATATTCTGGGCATGAGCAATTTAGTGTCTAATCACTATCATTTTTTTTATAATTTCAGTTTTAGCTTGTGAAATCCTATGCCAACTTTTAGAATCACCATGTTTTAAAAACTATGATAGAATAAACAGTCTTTCTACAAATTAGTCCTTGAATTTAAATAAATTTTGAACTCAATGTCATTTTGAAATTAGTTCTTTAGTTTCTCTGAGCAATTTTCTATCCTTGGAATCAATTTAAAGTGGCTATATATATATATATATATATATATATATATATATATATATATATATATATATATATAATGTTTTTATCTTCTAGAAAAGAAAAGCAACTGATCTTAACTCATTATGATTTCACAACTAGATATTGAATATTTTGACTTAGCCTTTAATAAAAAAAAAAAAACAAGAAGTTGATCTTCCATATAAATCTCACTACTGTCCTTAGGAAAAGTAAATCTGTATTAAACATTCAAGATTTACAGAATAAAAATGTTTTGTCTTAAACTGTGTAATTAAGGATAGATTTGTGCTGTGTGACATAGTCTTAACTGCTTTTTCCCAGAACTATATTTATTTCTGAAAACCAAGTATTGATGTATCCTCATTGAAGCTTTTAAATAAATGTTAATTTACTTCCTTAGATTAAAATAAACCTTTGTTTCATATTTTTAAAAATCATACTGTGTTGTGACCCCAAAATAGGCAGTGTATTTGTCCATAAATTTAGGTATTGCCATTAGCTTTGTCTGAAAAACACAGAGATAAAAGATGGTCTAAACATGTTGCAAATCCCAGATAGGGAAGAGAAAATGAATCACCAAGAGAGTGTGTAGAGGGAAATTGGACCCTTTACAGGACGGGAGAAGGCAGGGGGAGAATAGAAAGAGACAGAGGGAGAGACTTTTGGGGAGAGGAGAGACATGAGAATGGCAGGCTGGTAGCCCAAGTGACCAGGCTGGGCAGAAGCCCTCTGGAAGAGTGAACTGGTGGTAGCAAGGAGCCATTTTGGGAGAGTGACCAGCAGAAGAGTAGCTGGTGTGGCGAGTGTGGCAAGACAGCAAGATGGCAAGGAAAGCTGGTACCTGGAGATAGCCATGGATTTGGAAAGCTGATTTGTGCATCAGCATTTGTTGAAGAAGTTTCAAGGGTCTTGTTGGAGCGGAGCAGCTCAGAATGCTCGAGAGAGAAGAAGCAAAGAGAAGATACTGGAGAAAGACTGGACTTTGCAGAGTGCCTGTCCTACGTTTGGAGAGGCAAAGGGGCGCCGTCATGGACATGTGTCCTTGGGACCTTTGGGGCAACAAATGGTGACTGGAGTAAGAAAATTGGCCACTTGTGGCTTTAAGGACTTTTTGTTTTCCTTGTTAATTTTCCTTGTAAATAAAACCCTGTTGTTAAACTGCATTTGACTGTGAGTGGTACAAAACTGAGGGAACCAGTGTGGCAGAAGCCACATTCTAAAATTGCTGCTTTTTTCCCTGTGACTAGCTTGTTGGTGGCTTTTGCCCCCTTTTGACCTGTTTTCAATGGTATATTTCACACATTTTAAAACCCACCTTATTACTTTGTGATTAGTTTACATAACTATGTAATTTTAAGAGTACAATCCAAAGAACTTGTTAACATGCTTCACTTCCCCTTCAGCAAAGCTTCAATGCAATACATCATCACCTTACTCCCTCCCTTTTCCCTTCTTGCCCCCTCCTCCTTCCCTTTGGCAACCACTGTAATGTTCAGAGTATAAACTATTTTTGCTGTTTTGCTTTTTTCTTTTGTTTATTTATATTCCACCGATGTGTGATGCCATTGATAATTACCTTTTACTTCAATGTTTACTTAACATAAGCACCTAAACATCCATTTTTATAAAATAAGTGTTTTAATTTAAGTTTTAGATATTTTTTAATGCAAGAATAATCTCACTGTTGATATAAATAAACTAGAGAATGATAAGTTATTGAGATTATAACTTTAATCTGATAGAAAATATTTGAAGATGTCAGCTATTAGAGGATTTGAACCTCAGGCAATGGGTTGTAGAACTTGCTTTCTCAGGTGATCTGGGTCTCAACAGAAACATGTTAGCTCTCCTAGTAAGAACAGGAAAACGACAGCAAGTATAGACCCAAGTGTAGCTAAATCTTTAGTCATGCACATATTGTAATCAATATTTTAATAACTCCAGACAAATTTTTGCCTAGGAAGAAAACATGTTTCTTAGAAATGTGAGACCTAGCATCAGGCTTGGAAATTTAGAGTGCTGATTGATAATGCCATTAATTCCTTCTATTACTATTTTTCACCAACCAGTATTCCTAGTCTTCCTTATTCTGTTCACTTCTTTATTCAGTTCACCTCTGTCACTGAAACACGCAGAGAAAACAAAGGCTGGTCTCTTTGAAATCTAGTTAACACTATGGAAGTCATCCTAAAATGCAACTGTATATTATGTGTATTTTCTGAGAATTTTGTATCTTTTACTATATACTTCTATCTTATAAAAGATATTCATATTTATATTCTTACGGTTCTTTAATATTTACAGACTAATCTTGAAAAAGTCATTTTGTAATGATTTTATTAATTTTCAGCTTGCTATATATTCCCAATACTACTTACTTCAGATTTAGGCTTTATTTACTATTGCTCTATCTGTAAAATACCCCAGGCTATGTCATTTACTTACTAAATGTTGTGTTAGCACATATTTTTTTATATAAATTTAAGGAAAATAACTGCCAAAACAATAAAAGCATCACACAAAGGTGGTTACAATATACCCATACACTGTATAAGAGAAAAATGATGTTACAAAATTCAGTTTTCATGACTAGTAATAAAATAATCCTTACTATATCTGTTTGCAAAATCTATGAGTTTTCTGAAAAATAATGAGGGGAATATAGGGCTTGTTACAGAAGGAAAATCATGTAATCCTATGTCCATATAATGCATATATTTATGCATATGCAAATGATTAGACTAGATAAAATACCTGTATGAAAATAAGAACATATATGTTGATAGAAGTGTTGATAGCTATCACGGACACTGACATTTAAAATTTAGGATTTTAATTATTAAATATACTTTCTTGTTTCTCATTTAAAAAAGGATGTTAGAACAAACATATGCCAAGAAATTAAGGAAATTACTGAATGAAACTAAATGTAAAATTCTAAACTCTTAAAGCTCAATAAAGCAATTATTAAATTGTTTAGATTTATATTTAAAAATTATTTTATTTTTTCCTCTTCCCATACATTAATTTATTATAAACAACATTATTATAATTACATTTATAACATTCTACTGTGTTTTATCTATTATTTTATTTCCTTATAGTTTCACCTCAGGAAAAGGCAAAAAGATCCCCTATGACTGGGACAGTATATAGTAGCACTTTGAAAACTGTGTTTCCTCCATTTTTCAGTTACCTAGGTAGAATACCAGAGTATTCAAAAAATAATTTCTGACCTTTTTCCTGTGCATTTTGCTACTACCTCTTGTGAATAAATATGAAATAGTAAAACTCAAGAAGCATGTGTGTGTTGGGAAAGACAAAATATTTTTTTTTCTAATGAGTCTCAAAGGAACAAAAGACTAAAGGAAAAGTTCTATATCTATGAATTAGTGTGCTAAAAGAATTTTTATTTTTCTGATCATCAGAAATACATGATCATCAGAAATAAATGTTTAGAAACTGACAATGCTGTATCTCATTTAAGTATATGCTGTTTGTCCCCAGCTAGATATAGATAGGTTTACTTTTGCTGCTTTTTAAAAGTTAATGAACTAATCTATTTATTTAATTGAATTAGCACTGATCTATAATATTTATAATATTGTTTTCAGGTATGTATCATCAACATCTCTAAGTAACTGCTTAAGCTCACTACTTCAAATCTAATTCCATCCCTCATATACAACTGACCCTTTTACCCTGTTTACCCAAGTCTCCCTTCCTCTAAAATATGCTGGGCATCTTCAAGTCAGAAAAACAAATTCTCCTTTGTAATTTACTTCTACCTTGTGGACTATACCTTCCATCTTAAGACCTCATCTTCCTAAAACAAATCATATGAACAATAGTCTTAATCCTTCCATACATTTCTCAGACCAACTGAACGTTTGCATTAGCCTATTTTATTTTCTTGGGAATTATTTGAGAGACATAGAATGTAGGGTTGTTTTTGTTGTTGTTTGGCGGAATAGCAATAAAATTGAATCAAATTAAATCAAGGTATAAGCCTGTAGGGGAATAAAACAAATATAAATGCTCCAGAATGAAGGTAGTTATTCTCAGGCATCCCTCAGGTACAGCTGAAATGGTGCAGCCATTCTGGCACTTGGGGTTAGGGCGGCTCTTCCTTTCCCTTCTGTTCTGATTCTTATCTCCAAACTGCCTTGGTTTTCACTTTTTCATTGACTCTGCTAAGCTTCTTTTGAGCCTTCTAGTTTTGACAAAGTTGTCCTCTGGCATGTTTTTGCCACCTGTCATGGCTCACAGTACAATTTAAGCCTCTGTTGCCCACTATTGTAAATCCAGGTAATGAAAGCCACAAACTTCACACGAGCATTATGAAGCTGACATCTGTCAAGATAAATATTGTGCAGTCAGCAAGGAGGAGATGGGTTTAAATGGCTCAAAGAGTTAACCTTGATATTTCACTTAAGAATGCTTTCAATGCCCTTTCTAAGTGTGGGAGCTTTGCAAAACTTAATGTACAAAATTTACAAACTGAGAGCATGTCCTTAATAAGTTAAAAAAAATTTTTTTTTTTTTTTGAAACTAGGTCTCGCTATTTTTGGCAGTGGAACCGCAGGCTCACGTTGCCCAGGGTCCACGGACTCAAGCTATCCCCAGCCTCAGCTTCCCAGGTCACTGGGATTACAGGCGCGCACCACCATGCTCAGCTATTTTTTTGGAACCAGGTCTCGCTATGTTGCGCCAAGCAATCCCCGTTTCCGGCCGTGGCCTCCAAGACTGCCGCTTTAAGGCATGCACCACCGTGCCCTGCCGTTTAAAATTTTAAGAGCATATTTGTAGAAAAGAAAGGTGAGTATATCTTAAATAGTCCTATAAAATTCCTATTTAAAAATTTATGTTTTTTCTGTAAGCTTTTTACATATATATTTCATTCGTGTATGAACACGTATTGTTGAGGCAAAATATATTCCTATGTGAAAGTATAAATATAAATATTATGATTTTTCTACCATTAAAAGCCATTTTTCTGGGCTATGTTTGCATTGTAAAATGTAATTGAACTTCAAACTTTGTTGTATATACTTTTCTATGTTGTGTTGTTCATTTATAAGAGTTTCTAGAGGAAAAATTTCCTCTTTATGTTATTTACATATACTTTATGGTTTTTAATTTAAATTTTTATTTTGAATACTGCATGCAACTTTTAATTTTATTTTGAATACTACGTGCAAGTTATCAGTGAAAAATTTACAGTATAAACATTTTCATGTTTATTACATTAACCTAAATGCTAACATGAAGTTATTACTTTGTTTTCTGGCTATGATTGACAGGAAAAGTTCAGAGACTTGTAACTAGTACAGTAAAGTTTGGGCACAAGTTTGAACATTCCTTATTTTCTATAGTTTAAAACATTTGCTAAGTGATGTGTGTATGTGTATATATAACTATAATTGTATATAATTTCTATACATTATTTCATCAAATTCTAGTGATTATACTTCTAACCACGTTATTACACAATATATAGTATAAATATACAATGTTAGTATAACTTTTGATAGAAATTATTATATGAATACAAGATGATGTAAATTCAAATAATTATTTTTTTAATAACCTGTTTTCCTTCATAGCTTATATAAATGATAGGATATGAAGTTTTGGGTTTTTTTTTTTTTTAGTTGAACCTCATGGAAAGGATATTATTCTTTTTTCTCCATTCTACTTCTTTAGTATACAGAGAATGTTACAAAAACAAGACAATGTTGACCTTTATTTTTTTAATGCTGATTATATAAGAGTAAAGACTTCAGCTATTTCCTTTGAGTACAAAGAATAGCTTAAAAATATGCTTTGTGCCAAGCTATAAACAAGAAGTTGGGGATAGGAAATGCTGAAAGAATTATATTCTCTGTTTTATCAGGCAGTAAAAAGACAAAAATAAAGAGCAGACCAGAACACACTTTACTGACTTAGCTTTTTATTGTTATTATTTAAGGCAGAAAATACTGAAAATAGATTTAAAACCTGTCATATTCCCCTAGAATTTTCTTCATGTAAATATACATATGATCACAAACCCATATTTTATATAGGCAAGTCATTTTTGTATAACTCTTATTTTTAAAGAGTAAACTAATGCAAGACCTAATTCTCTTTATTCTTGGTAGAGATGTTGAAGATAAAAGAAAGACAATGCCATCAGAGTCTAATTTGGGATACACTTATTTTTTCTGTGTGATAAAATATAGCAGAATGTGACAAAATCAAATTAGTAACTTCTGGGGAAATATAATAAAGTCAATATGCTATCTTTGCATTTTTGTAAGAAAGAAAATAGATATGACTATTACAGACACATTTACTTAATTTCCAAAAACAAAAAGCAGGAGTGAAATGTGAATGATATAATTTTATATAAAAGTTACAACAAGGTGAGGTAGAACAGGAATTTAATACAATGGCCATATCCCCTACTTTCTTATGCAGTTTTCCTGAAAAACATATGAGCACAGTTTAGAAAAAAAGTTAACTCAAATTCTTAATTTAACTC
This sequence comes from Uropsilus gracilis, assembly GCA_004024945.1. Lineage (NCBI taxonomy): Eukaryota > Metazoa > Chordata > Mammalia > Eulipotyphla > Talpidae > Uropsilus > Uropsilus gracilis. Next base: position 72,147 of record PVHY01004083.1, on the reverse strand, counting down.
AGACCCTATTGGGTCTTATAACATGTGCCACTAGTAGTAAAATTTTCCTATCTTCTGGAACAGTCTATTAGGGGGCAGGTGCTTTTGATAAACAAAATTAGCCTAATCTTATCCCATTCTGTAAATTCCTGTCCCTTCTATTAATCAAATGTTGTCAAAACCTATTTAGAATCCCATCAGTGATCTCCTACCCATCACATTAAGCAAGTATTTCTAATAGCAGCTTTAACCAAAATTAAAGTGGGGAAATTGTTGAAGAAACCCAGAATTGCTATACCCTGCATTCCATACCCTGCCCTCCCAGTGACTAGCCAAGACTACTAGATAGTATATCAGAAAAATAATGTTAATAGCTCCGTCGTGTTTTAATTTCCAAGTAGTAATTTTAAGATGAGTGCAAATTGGTAAACACTAAATAATTCTTAATAAAGGAGATATCAACTTAATTTTTAAAAAAATTACATGGCTATATTAGGGTGGTAGAAGTCTAAATCATTAAAAAGTAAACATCTGAAAGAGTAGTTTAAAGAGAAAAAAAAAAAAAACATCCAATTCCCTTTTATTTAAACTCTCCAGTTTGAACTGCCGAGGTCATTGAGAAAGCTGTTGTGTGAGTTTTTCAGGTCGCTAATTTACTTTTCTCATCTGCCTCCAACATCACTTACTTAGTTTCTTCTTACTGTCCAGCTAGTGCTTATTGGCAAGAGAAAGGGTAAGTGAAAAGACATAACTGGTTTGTTAAGAGTCTTACATGGACTCAACAATTCAGAACATTTCCACTCTGAGTGAAATTAGCAGAATTAACTAATTAAGTGGAATCAGTCACTTGCTCCCCATTTTGGGTGATGTGTACCGTCATGATTCTTTTCCAATAAAGAATATGATAATGGATTTTTTTATCAAATTCTGAGAAATATATAAATAATAAATTAAGTCACTGAATATAAATTTTGATCCTGCATAGGCCAAATTTGGTTCATATCTACTCCATTCAATCTTTGCATCTGAAAAATATTTACTGTTTTATTGATAGTAATTAAAATTTTAATTTATTGAGCTCAGAGACAGATTAACTTATACTTTATTAGAGATTAAGGTAAGTAATATTGAGAAAATAATTTAAATAGTCTAATTAACATTAAATGCTTATTCATTCTTATTGATCTCATTTAAACCAACCAACTAAGAAGAGTTGATCAGACATTAACCTTTGTTCTCTTGCTTTATTATTTTTCAGAGTTATCTTGGCATAAACCTCAGCCCAAAAGCAGAACTCGAAGAAATGTCCAAGATGATGACAATTCTATGAAATTCATTGTATCCAGAACACCAGAGCCATTGGTCTACCTCTACTGGTAGCAGCAGCTCCAGGTTAGGTCAGGCTCCCTTGTGCTCCTGTATGCTCTCTCCATTGGGCACCAATATATTTTCTGACTGTTACTTGGGGCTGTCACAATGCCAAGCAAATGTGACTTGGAAATTCAGGAAAGTCAAGACATCACTTTTTCTGCTGGGTGTAGGAGCTGGTGGACAAATTTTAGATTTCAGTTCATGAAAGGAACAGTCTTGGGAAGATTACCATGTATTTTAGTGTAATAGATATTTTAGGGTAGAGACACAGTTTAGTGTAATAGGATATTTTAGGGTAGAGACACAGTTAAAAATTGTATTCGTACCAAAATACTCTTGTGGGCAGAGTCTGAATAAACCACAAGAGAAAATGGGTGGCGGGAAGAGAGGGTGTATAAAAGTAAAGAGCAAGGAAAAAAAAAACAGGAAAGGAAAGAGATGAGAATGGTGGACTGAGAGAACGGGCCCATGTGGCCTGGCTAGAGTAAGCCCCCTGGAAGAGTGAGCAAGGAGCCATGGTGATCGACAGAAGAGTGACTGGTGTGAAGAGTGTGGTACCACAACAAGGTGGCATAATGAGCTGGTACTTGGAGATAGCCAGGGATTTGGAAGGCTGATTTGTATATCAGCAGTTGTGGAAGAAAGAGCCTTGGAAAAGTGGAGGAGCATGGAACACTGGAAAAGAAGCCAAAAAAAAAAAAAAAAAAGGATGCAAGAGAAGGACTGGACATTTGCAGAGTGCCTATCTCAGGTTTGGAGGGGCACCATCTTGGACATGTGTCTTTGGGACTTTGGGGACTGAAAATGGTGACTGGGATAAGATAACTGTCCACTAGTGGCAGTAAGGACTTTTTGTTTTCCTGGTTAATTTCCTTGTAAATAAAACTCTGATGTTTAAATTGCTTTTGTCTGGCAACAGCTCCACACAGGTGAGACAGGTCTTGTTAAAAAAAAAAAAAAAAGCAGGGCTGCAGAAGCTGCATTTGAAAAAAAAATACCACTTTTTCCTATGGTTTGCTAGCTGGCAGCTTTTGCCCCTTTTGACCCGAATTTATTAGAAAACTGTACCCCTGGCTCCATGACACAACATCTGTTGTCTTTCGTTGGCTCACTCTTCCTCCTCCATCCCTATTGTCAGGTAAACTAATTATCAGTGTTTCACTCTTCACCCTGTGTCTATATGATCAGCACCTATAGTATTGCACCCTTCCCGTGATTGTACACACCTGGCCCAATGTGTTTTTGCATGTGCAAGTGGGCACACCTGGGTGGAGTAGAGCACAGAAGGAAGGTAACATGAGAAAAATGAAAGAACGCTAGAGAGAGAGCCCAGGAGACAAGCCTGAAGATCCTGAGGGACTGTGGTGCTTGCCTACCACCCTGCACCACTGCCCCTGCAGCGTGCCTACTTGCCATACAATTGGCTCAGCCTCCCTCCTCGTGTGCCTGTGTACCTGTTCCCCTGAAAGTATTAATACCTTTAAAATCCACCAACTGCTCCAACATTCTTCTTTAGCTGGTACAACTGGTGAACTTACTTGGATAGGGATGTTTGCAGCACACTCTATATTTCTTGGAGTTGTTTCCCAAATAAACTTTCTGAATGCAATTACTTCTTGAAGGTTCTGCTTTGGATAAAAGTCAAGTTATAATATTTTTCGAGAGTTAATAGTTCTTCTAAACCTCCCTTCCCTTATAAAAGGTATATTTAATAAAAGAAATAAAACAGACGATATGTAGATCTACCTATATGCTTGTATACATTCAGACATTTTTCTATTGTGACAATAGTGAATTTTCAGGCACTTGATTTGTAAGAATTTGTGAGAATTTCTTATTCTCATCAATTATTTTCCTACATGACAGGTAAAGATGGTAGGTTTTGTATTGAAAGATTTTGCTTTTAATTACTTTTTTTGGATGAAAAGATGGCAAAAAGAATAAAACTATAGGGGGGTGGTGTCTGGGCCTGCCTGCAGCAGGCCTGGGCCAAAGAGGCTCCCACCTATTCCCCTGGCAGCAGCCACAGGGGCTCATGGTAGGCACCTCACAGGGTCCCAGGAGAGGGAAGGCGGCCCTTAACTCCTTCATGTCCAGGCATGGGGGCAGCACTTCTGCCAGGGCTACAGGGGTGGGGGTCCCCTCTCTTGTCACACCCATTTCTGACAGATATCACTGGAAAAGAGAAGACCAAAAATTTACTGACACAGGAGAAAAGAAAAACAAAGGCCCTGGTCATGATCATCACCTGGGTAAGACCCAAACTGAGCAAGATCAGACCCACAAGATATGACTGTGAGATTGATCACATAAGTGACATAGCAAAGAGCTTTGCCTACCATGTTCTAGTGGATAATGAAACAAGCCCCTGATGCAGAGATCACACCAAGGTGAGCGAAGCATTTTCCTCTCCCGCCTGGGAAAGAAAGTCACAGAGAAGGGACTGTAGTCCTGCAACAAAACTGTAAACCACAAGAGTGAAGAAGAGATGGATAAACCTCTTATGGGAGTCTGTCCCCACCGCGGAACCCTGCTATCGCCAATGGCCAAGAGATGGGATCCCAACACCAGATGCCAGATGCTAAAAGTCTTAAAAGCAGCACCACAGGACAGACACCAGAACGGAGGAGGCAGCCAGCATGAATGAGGAGGCATGGATCCCAGCAACCACACAGGTCAGCAGAAAAGGCCACAAAAAAAGGAACCTGGAGAGCAACGCTACACACCTGCCCTGCAAGAGGCCCCAGATGAGCAGGGATGGGCTACCTGGCTCAAAGTTATTCTTAGAAATTAAGCAGCACAGACAAGCAGATCATAGGAACTCAGGTCCTCCCCCAAGATAAGAACATTTACCAGATATCGGAAGAGAGCAATGGGCCAAACAACAAATAGCTAAATATCAACTTCACCAACCAAAAAATCCCAGAAAGATGGGAGTTGGAGTGAAGTGACTGGAGGGGAGATATGGAAGGGGGAGAAGGGAGGGCCATATATCAGGGGATCAATTAATGCACAAATGTGACAAATCAGTAAAATTAATTATTTAAAAATAAAACTATTGACATTTTAATCATCTTACATTTACAGTTTTAGATAATTTCTGGCTGTATTCCAGAATCTACATAATAACAAATAAATGTGTTTGTGTATATGTATGTACATATCTATATATATATAACATTCATGGTAAAGAATAGTAGAGCGAGATGATTAAAGAAAAGTTTAACATGTTATGTGAAAGTTGGTATAATGGGTAGACATGGAGCCTCTATAAAGATGAGCACTGTGTGGTGACAAATCTAATTAACACGTATGAAGACACATTCTATTCACTTCAGGACTGCTATGATATCCAAGGTGAAGATGCTGTCAAAAGGGAGTTATTCTCAAGTTTCTATTTTTCTATTAGATTTCTGCAAAACACAACATGAATTTTCACAAAGTAGCCAGCTTCCTTTCAATTTACTATTTCTGGAGAGTCCTAAGAGTGGTACCCATTTTCATAGCAAGGTTAATTTATGCTTTATGAACCAGTTGTCTACTTTGTAAGTCCTGCTAAACTGTGAAAAGTGTTTATGAACACAAAATAGGCAGCTATCAATAATTTGATCACTTTTTACCAAAATTCAGTGTTCCAAATTCTTATTGCATTCTCTTGCATTATTCCTATTTTTGGTATATCATGCAAACTATTGCCATAATGCAATGACTCTGAATTAGCAGATTCATGAATGCATATGCATGTGCACTCATACACAAAAACAATGTATACTGAAATATTTTTATTTTAAATCAGCCAATATTTTTAAGTCAGGAAATCACTGACTTAGCTTAGAAACACTAATTTTAATAACACTAAGCAGTGAAGAAAAATCTTCCATTCCCTTCAATAAAATTAAATCAGTTCAGAAGCAAGTAAGTAGGACAGCTACCACATTCTAAATGTGTAAGTTTTTGCACTGCAGCCTTGTTGTACTTGGTTATATATATAGACAAAATCTAAAATTATCTAACAGCAATAAACTTTCTACAAAATCCTATAACCCATCAACAATCCTAAAATGGTATATTGTATTAAAAATTACTTCTCAATATCTTAAATACTCATTTTGTTATCATGCTGTCAAGCAAAGACATGAGTGAGGGCAAGAACAGCTTTGTGCTCACCTGAATCTAAGTGCATTTGCTGACTGAAGGTTCTGAAGCAGGTGTTCCTGAACAAGGAACAACAATGAGGTTGTCAGCTGCTCTCAGCATTGGGGATCTATTAAAATGTAAGCAATAGCTGCTTTCTTTTACACTCCCTCTAAATATGGAAACAGTTTCCTAATTCTGCAGCTTCCAAGCCTCAATAGATGAAACTCATAACAAGACAATTGCCTTCAAGCCGTTTTACCTATGTTTCAGCTTCTAGTACACAGTGAAAAAGATTTAGCTGGCTTCATCTTTTTTTCCCACTTTCTCCAATGCTTCAGATTCAGAAGTTAGGATTTACCTCTCCATGAAGATGAAAGTATCGTATATGTACAACTATGAGGAGATATTTTATATTATTAACCCAGGTTTTATTTTATTAGCCCATTTTTATTTTATATTATTATATTATTTTATTTTATATTATTAATCCAGATTTCAAAATACATAAAAAATTTAAAATAATCATGCATATGTATGTTTTTATTTGTTAATGAGTGTTAATGTTATAGAAACAAAATTATATTGCAAATGTACAAATCATAGAGAATTTTTTTTCTTGAATTTACTCAGTTAAGGACCAAAACTTTATTCACAAGCCCCCATGTGGAAGAACATTCTGGATTTATACTTGCTTTACCTTTAAGTTCAAGAATCCTCTGGTCACCAAATGCTAATCTTATAAATCAGTACCAAATTGGGAGTTGAGGAGGCTATTTCCCCTTTAGAATTTTCAAAAACTATGTTTTCAGTTGTGGTCATTTATCATTAGAGAAATTGTTCTTCTCAATTATATGAGCACACATTAGAGGAAAGTGCTGCAAATTTACAATTGTTTGTGTCCATTTGTAAGCATTTCATTTGTTCACCGATCATGTATTAAATACCTAAATGTGCAAGAGATTTTCTAGGTGGTTTGGATTATTCAGTAAGCAAAACAAGTATCTCTGTTCTCAAAAGACAAAGTTTTAGAGAGAGGCAATAATCAATGATCAGGAAAGTGAATTATGTATTATGTTAGAAAGGGTAGGTGATAACTAAAAAGTACATGTAGCAGATGGGTATCTCTATGAGGCAGCGTTACCATTTTAATTGTGTTTTCTCTAACAAAGTGACATTTGGTGAGAATTTGAACATTCTTACTCATCAGGTGGAACATTATTCAGATTTTGGAAAACAGTACAAAGGAAATAAAGTCAGACTGCAGGCCTATTTGACATTTCAACGAATAAAGGTTCAGTTGTAGGAGAATAAAATACTGAAAGTATATTGAATTTGTATCCTGTCATTTCACTGTATTCATTTATTATTTTAAGAAATAATTCCACTTACAACTGTACCAAAAGAATGATATACTTGGTTGTACAACTATGTCAGGCCAGGTAGATTCATGTCATTCAGGAAAATGGAGGATTTTCAGAGACATTTTTTATCCAAATAATCTGAACAGGGAAAACAATACACACAGAAAGGCAGACACACAGGTATAGAGACTCTTAACTCTGAGAGACATTGAAAAGCAACTGGTCTCCTAGCCCGCTTAACATCCATTCAGTGCCTGAGATACACTGACCCAAATGCAAGGCCCATCTGCTATTTATTAATATTTTAAGGTATTGGGCTCTCCTTTGTGTGAAAAAGAAAACAAGCCTGATTTTAACCCATTTTCCTTACACTCCACCCCAAAGGATTTTTTTCATCATACAATCTACCTATATAATACCTACAAAAGCAACACAAACTATAATAACAGTTGCAGATATATATAATATGCAACTGAATGCAATAAAATACAGTAAGTCCAGTTCACATAAGAGGAGATATGGACAGCCCACAGGATGCCTTCTTTCTCCAATTCTGCTTTTGTGCCTGTGTCTCTTCATGTCCTCCTCGCAATCAATATTGTTTAATACTGGTCACTCACCTTGGGACTGGCAGATGAAATGGCAGATAATCAGCACCTCTGTGCATAACTATCTTCACCACACTTCCCTAAGGCAAAACCTCAAGCTATGCTTGCACCCAGAAGCCACATAGCACACCCATCCCCTGGATGTGCTTTAGGATTGGCAATCACCTCCCTTCCCCTATGTGGGGAGGTATTTGGGATAGCACAAAAAATAAAGTAGCTGTTCATGAGGATCCTTAGATAACATTTTAAGGCCTTGTTATCACTTTGAAAGATGTGGGGAGTCATTGCAAAGATTTAAGCTAAACGTGTGACAGAGGTAACTATTGTTTGCAAAACATCATATTGACTGAATATAAAGGGCAAGAACAGAGTCCACTGAGATTATGAGTTTAACCAGGAAATTTTCATTTTAAGCATAATTTTAGAGGTATGGTTTAATATTTATCCCAGTTTGGGTATTAAAGCCATAATATATACTTATATACATAAAATTACATATATTGTAAAAAAAATAAGCAGTTCATTTATAGTGTAGTCATTCAATTAAATGCATTTCATATAAAAGTATCATACTTGTTTTTCTGTGGTGTTATTTTATTATCCTATCATCTATTTTACATTCAGTAAAATCTTATTATACAGTTGTGTGAGCTTTGGCAAGAACAGAATTGCAAAGCTATCAGCATTTATTTACAATTCAATTTTTCTTTCAGGATTATTCTACAAAGCTACTGGGAGGTGTATTGCTATCCTCTCTCTTCCACTCACGAGTGTGAAATCACACTGAGATACTTTCTGACCTTATTTCTAAATATATCTATCAATAGGTTTTCATTCTATTCTTTGCTCCATTTACAGTTTCTTACCTTCATGTCTTTTATTCTGAATGTTTTATCTACTTCTAGAAGAGAATAACATTAGAGCAAATAATGAAAGTGTGGCCATATACTTTTTCTTAACCATATTTTTAGCTTAAAGAAGTATAGTAATAGAAAGAAGACAAAATTATTAGTGAAGGCTACATTTTTTAAAACATGAGTAATTGAAATGTAATTTCTCAGATATATTTTAACTTCAAGATTTTTGCTTCAAGTGCAGTTATATACTTTTATGATGCATAAGATATATGGCAAATATGTCTCAACTATATATATTATAATGTTTGTCTTAAGTTCATCATTAAATGTAGAACTTATGTTGGCTTAAAATTAAAAAGTTTCTTTTTAAGCTGGCACACCTGTGTACTACAACTGCCAGGTAATAAGGAAATTGAATGAATGCCCCGATAACTCTCTAGATTATTTTGAGGTTCATGAGAGCATGAAATTTAGTCATGACTGTTCTTTTGTTTCACATTGTAAGACTGAAGCAACAAAAACGTCTGTCTTACTTTTACAAATTTTATATTTACTTGGGATTGGGAGAGATGCTGATTATTTTCAGGTGGGGACAGTGAGTGCCTGAAATCTCTTTCAATATATTTATTATTCTCAGAACAGAGATTACTCTGAACTTACAGGCAAACTATACTTCAAAGCAAAAACATTTGTATGTATATTGGATCAATTACTGCTTTTAATCCTACTCTGGCAAATTAATGTTGGTTTTTTCTTGTCTTTAGATTTCTACAAACTACTTTTGACTTAAGATGACAACATAGTTATTGTTTCCAAATTTCTTACTTTTACATCATCACTTTTATTTGTGAAATATTCACTGCTAAGAAATATTTAATGATAAGAGACAATGCTAGTGGTATTCATTTTTTTTTGACCTCTATAATCAAAATAGATCTAAATTGGTATTCCACTGTCATAATCCACAATACTCTCTGAGATTTAGAAAGCTAGTTTCTGCCATCTTCAGTAGAATCCTGGATACTGAAAGGAAGTAATGAGACTGAATTGGGGGTTTGTAGCCCCATCTCCCCATCTTTAAAATAAATGCAACTGAACAAGAGGGATGCCACTATGGGCAGACACTCGGCAAAACACATGGAGCAAGGAAAGAAGCCTCATGAGAGGAGAGTGTATGGATGAAAAGAACACAGAATGAGAGAGAGCATAAGAGGGCCTGCAGGGAGAACGAGACACACATTCAGATTGACAAGAGAGGAGGAGGGATGAGTGTGCATTGTGGGATACTTTGACTAATCCTCAGCCAGGCAGAGGGAGAGATGCTTCAGGTTTTTGGTGCATGAGCAACAGCCCAGGCTGGTGGGGATATGATTGTCCCTGATCAGAGGGCAGCTTGTTGGAAACCTGAACTTGGTGTTGGTCTGTTTCATGTTGCTTGTTTTTGGGTCCCTGTTGCTGGCTTGGAGCTGGGACAGACATCAGTAGAGAAGAGGAAGTGCTGATGTGCTGGGATGCCTGTGTGACTGGAAAAGTGAAGCTTTTGAACTTGGAACTTAAGAGACTGGACTGGGGTAAGATATCCAGGGGCCTTGGTGGCCCTGAGGACTCTAGGTTCCTTATCCTCATGTTAATAAATCTGTTTTCATTTACGTAGTCTAGCACTGCTGACATGCAGGTGGATAAACCTGGTAGTGGTGGGTTTAAAGATCAAAGTTTCCCTTAAGAGATAGTTTAATTTGCTCATTTCTGACCTGCTAATAATACTACCTCTGTTTCATAGTTGGCATGAGTGCTAAATGAGTTTCCATAATTTCCAAAAACTTTATTATTCTGATCACTGTCCTCTAGAAACACAGTGCTTAGAACTGATCATAATACTTGAGTCATGAGTGATTAATGAAATCATTAACACACTCTTGTTGTTGTAATGAGATCCTGTATAAATGGATCTTAGGATATGCTAGACACAGTTCACCAACATAGTTAGCTTGTTCAACTTAAAATAAATCAAACTTCATAACTGAATGAAATGCTTGCTTCAAATTTTGCAGACATCTATATTATTTACTTCCCAACAATGGGTTATTTGTTAGAATTGTAGTTATATAAATTGCTGCGGGGAATAATTTTGTACTCTAAATTTAATCAGGTAAAACAGTTAACATTTCAAAGCATACAAACTGCTGTCATTTTGATGTGATTTGTTTACTGTAATTTTTCATGTGCATGTAAGCATTAAAGATATATACATATTCCTTATGAACAATAATTTGTAATCAAAATAAGATAATGTATAAAGAGAGTGTTTTTAAATTGATAGCACATAAACCACAACCTATGTAGGTAGGGCTTATCTACAAAAATTTGCCAAAATATTTCTAGTTAAATATAAATATTTTAGCATAAGACTGGGATAGGTGGGGAAAGATTGTAGAACTTACAGCAGGAGTTACAAAGACAAAAAAGAATCATAGTTCTAATCTTTTATAATTTCCTGTGCTTTTAAAAACAGAAACTAACTGACAGACTAATGTGATCATGAAAAGATTGCTGCATTCAGATTATTGTACAAAGTTTACCACTAAAAATCTAACATATTTGTCTTATTCATAACTGTTCTTAACCAATTTTGGTGTACAGATTTGCTCATGGAATAGGTAAGAAGAAAATAGATAGACTAAGATATGAATGATGGATGAATAAAAATGAAAAGGCCTACCTCTTTTACAGAAGCATAAATTTTAATAACTAGGATGTCTCAGTGAGATATGTTTATCATTGTTGGGTATCTATCCTATCCTCCTTGCCAACTGTAGAGTAACCAGCTCTCACTACCAATTGTAAGAGAGAGATCAGTCTCACCAATGTACACAAATTCTTTACTGGTTCTAGCAGTTACACAGACACATCTGATAGGGCAGGGCAAGCCAGGACCAGGGAATACTGGGAGACAGGTGAGCCCCCAACCCTCAAGGAATATTTACTCTCTATCTCTGCTTTCTCTGGAGTTTCTCTCTCTCTCTCTCTCTCTTTCTCTCTCTCTCTCTCATGCCTGCACATGCCCACACACCTGGCACCCCCTATCCTTTCATAGACCCATCTGTGCACACTTACACATGTGCACACCCATGGGTCAAACAATCATGGGGAAGATGGAGTACTACAGATACTACTTTTACAGGCTAATGGGGAAAAAGTCCTGACTAAATCACTTGTTCTATGATTACAGAATAAATAGAGCAAATAGTTATTGAGTTCTTGATTTATAGAGCATTGAGTAAACAAACAATATCTTTGCATCCCTCACCAGCTTAAAAGAGTAAATGGCTACAACATAAAATAATGCAACTACAATAATACAAATATTGAGGAAATTCATTTTAAAATAAAATATTTAAAAACCAAGATACAGTTTGAGTGTACTTAAGTCTGAAGATCTTAAGTATTTGAGTTTTGAACATTATATATCCTGCATACTCATTATTCAACAAATTTTATGGAATTTCTCCTTACCTCAACCACGTACTTTTTGTCTTTTCATGTCCAATAGTCATTTTTATCATCAATTATTTTTGTACCAGTTTTCAGACTTTCTTTAAATAAAACTATAAAATGAAAATAACCTTTGTGTCTGGCTTCATTGTACAATGTGTTTTTGAGATAATATAAAATATAAAAAATATGTTTTAAGAGAATGTAATATAGAGAAAACTAAGTAGAATGTACTCCCCTCACATATACATGAGAGATTCCTGCTCTATTTTGGTCTTTTCCCCTGGGGCTTATTAGAAGTATTTGGTGGAGGAAATTCTGGTAAATCTGAAAGTTGCATCAATAAGAACCCATTTTTCATAATGGTAGACTTACATAAGAAGAGATGTATCTTTGTTTTGTGAAACTATTGAGATTTTGGAGCTGTCATTGCTGTTAACATACTTTGACTAACACATAAGAATAATGAAAATGTTCTGTTAATATATTATATTGTAAGGAGAAATGTAAATTAAAAATAAGAAAGTTTTTTTGTTGTTGAAAAGAGACTCCATTTATTTTGAGTATTTACTTTAGAAAACTTGTGACAGTAAGTTATTTGTCTCCCTGATATATATTTGAAAGATATATTCAAATCTTTCAAAAAGTTAAACTAGTGTCTCTCCAGGGTTAGGACTTTCTTTCAAGGATTTAAGTAATCAGTTTGAAGTGTACTCATCAGGGAGGGTAGGGTTCCAATCTCCTGTTTTACAGGAAAGGATGAGTGCCTAACTATCGTGGTACTTCAAGTTGCCAAACTACCTTTTGTCAGCTAACACAGTCAGGATGAATTATATGTAACAAATGGTTTTGTCAAGTTCTCTTATTTGAGAGCTATTGTTTACCTTAAGAACACTTACATAATGAGTTTTGTATCTGTGTGGATATATAAAAGCTTGAATTATGTTTTTCTATTTGGGATCTCTTTGTGAATTGCCTGCAATATGTATAACATTCTGGTTTAGTGTTTATTTGATAATAAGGTGTTTTCTTTCTCTTTTTGAAAACACAGTGGGTTTCCGGGTAGAGAAGAGATTTGCTTCTACATATATTTTCTCAATAGTTTACAAAGGAATGTTTGGTAATTCTTGAACTGAACTGACCTGCTGAAGGTCTGTGACCAGACATCTGTCAGGTGAAGAAACTGAATCAAATACTTTTTTCTCTAGCTCTGCACTCTTTTAGAGGAGTAACTGTTCACCACTCTCTCAACATTTAAGATATTGGTATTGAATAAATGTGGGTGATACCGATTCTGAATCACCAACATGACCATCATACAGGAAAAAAAAAATATGGTACGATAAGAATATTGCTCATAAACCCCTGAAAGTTAATACCTTACGATCACATTTGAATGAGCTTATAGTCTTTCACTGTTCTAAGGACACTTTTTTTAGATAAGTTAATTTATTGGTAGGATTTCTATGTCTTATTTCACTTAAATTACTAGGATTTGTTGGATGCCATTTTAAGAAAAAAAAAAAAAAAAGCCGGGCACAGTGGCACGTTCCTGTAAGCGACAGTTTATGGAGTTGAGGCAGTGCCTGGGGATCGCAGTTTGAGTCCCACCTGGGGCAACACAGCGAGAACCAGTCCCACAAAATAGCTGGGCATGGTGGCATGTGCCTGTAATCCTAGCTGCCTAAGAAGCTGAAGCTGGGGATTGCTTGAGACCATGGGCAACGGTTCCACGGGCAAAAAAAAATAATAATAAAAAAATAAAAAATAAAAAAAATAAAAAAAATGTTTGAATTGTGAGTAGAAAAGTAGAAATATAGAAATTAAAGATATTTTAACTTCGCAAGAGAAAATTGCTTTCTCTTAGAATCTCTTTTCTTGCTGCCTCTAACTTCTCACTCTCCTCTCCACCCTACGTCTCATTATTTTTCCTTTCTTTAAATTAATACCCTGCAAAAAATGGTCTTTCAGATTAGTGGATTTCCCTAAAAACAAAAAAAAAATCACAATTATTTCCCTGGTAATGTATCACTTGTTCTCTTTGATGGCACAGGTTTGTGTAGCTCATGACCTAATCCTGAATCCATTTCATGTTTTAACAGAGATTCTATCTGCAACAATCATCCACACACTTTATAAGTAGGAAGGTAGACTTAAAGAGATGTTGTTAGATGAGCTGGTGTCTGTGGGTCAGGGTATGTACAACAGCTGGAGAATAATAGCCGCCACACCAGGTATAATAGCAAGCAAAGTGGATTTATTGAAGCAAAAGGAAGAAACTCCTGACAGCAGGAGGGGTCCAAAAGAAGAAGCCCAGTTTAGCTCTGCCCTGCAGGTGATTAAATACTATGAGATTTCCTGTTGCCAGTGTATCAGGCAGTTGGCTAGGTGCCAGATGGTGGTTGTTTCTGTGCCCTAATTACCCTATCACTGGATCTGCCCTGGATGGTGGTAAGCGTCACAAAAATCCTTTTTTCTAACGCACACTGCTTTGTCTAAGATCATTGTTGCATATCTGGCTCTTTTCCATGCCCCATGCTTTAGTTTCAAAGTGATGAGGGTTAAATTAAAAATCTGATGAAAAGACTCCATGTTGCTGAAAGCTTCAAGTAGAAAAATGCAAGATAGAAGTTTTCACAAGGTCAAAAACCAGAGGTGGGATAAGGCAACAACCTTCTGACCTTATCCCAATATGAGGCATGAGGTGACATGAGCTGATATGATGAACCTGGAACTGTAACTGGTATAACAAAGAATAAAATACCTCACACACACAACAGAAAGCATTCCAGAGGAAGTTTATTTAAGTCATAGGCCAACTCCTGAGAGCAAAGCCACAAGGGTTACAGAAACAGGCTAACTCCTACCAGAGCAGCAGGACTCAGGGATTGATATCAAACAAATAGTCCACAGACATGTACTTGGGGGGATACTGAGAAGGTTGCAACCAGTAAATGTTATTTTGGGGTTTTGATAGGGATGCTCATGTCTAGGGTCTAGGGGCTGAGCCTTGATCTGTATCTTGACTGTTCAACCTCTGGACTAGTATCCTAACAGATTAGCCAGTCACAGCTTCATGGGATGGTTTTTGTTACTGATCTTTCCCTAATTTTGCTCCTGGACATCCTATGTCTCTTATGGTCCTAGTCTTTATAGCTCCTATTGTATCTCTCAGGGTTCCAGTCCCTATCTCAGGGACAGAGAAGATAATCTGTCTGAAGAAAACCAACCCAATCCCACCCCACACCACTCAATTCCAGAGAATAATTTCATCAATGAGCAATTTTTAAGGACACTCCGTATTGGCAAAACTCAGCTCTTTGTCAGTCTGCATCTATTATTATTATACAGGTGTCTATTTTACATAATACACTGATCCCTTTCAAAATACAGTCCTTGCCGCCTTATGTCTGCAAAAATCTTATCCCTATCTCTTACCCAAATTACCCTGTCCTTTTATAAATATAGCTATTTGCCCTTCAATAACTGCCTATTTGTGTCTATACAAATACCATGTGCTATTGAACTGGAGACTGCCAAATTCTTCATCAGAGGAACCCAAAATGATCAACCACTTCCACCCTAAATTTGAGGTTTTTCAGTGACATTTTTTGTTATGTGTTTTTTTATTTTATATTTTTCTGACTTTTTCCTTTCACTTATTTTAAATTTTTGTACAGTATTTCATATTATTGAATTGAGATTTTGTTTACACATCTTTGAACTCTTGACTCATACTGAGATTTTGCGTAAGGATATGTATGTTTAATTTTCTGCTGGATTTTACTAATTTTACTTTAGTAACAAGAGCACTCATAGCACCTCTTTAAAAACATACAATGTCAAAACACATGAGATAAACAAATAATGTGTAAAATAAATATATTTGGTGAGTTAAGTAGCAAACATCACTTTTTTTTTGGTATGGAAAATATAAATGTAGAGGGAAAAGGAGGCAAAGAACATTGTAATGTTGAATTTGAATTGGTGTTACTATCAGTAAATTACTCCTAATTTAAAATACTCCAGTGCCCTGTTCACTGAAGAGTATAGAAAAAAATGCTGCCCCATATAATGAGTATATCTAGCTTCCCAGAGTCTGATTTCTAGATATAATACAATTCTAAATAATGAGGTTTTTATTGTTGAAAGCTTAGGAGATCATGTGAAACAATATAAAACCATTTTGGAAAGATCACTTTACAAGTTTGGGACAAAAAATAATATAAATTGCAAACATGGCTATAGATTATAGTGTGGTGAGTAAAGCAGAAGCATTAAGTCCACATAATGCAGAAGAGTACAGAAGAGATAAATCTCATTTATGTAGAAACATTGCCATTAATGTATATAGAGGGAACAATAAGTAGAATATCAACATTTTTCAATCATCAATATTTTGGTTCATTCATTTATACAGCAATGATTTTAGTTACTAACATTTTTAGTAATATGATTACTAATTAGCATTGTAGAAATCCAATTTTGCAGTGACAAAATTTGAGGATACTACCTTAGGTTATCAAACTTAATATTACAAATAACTTTATGATATTAACACATTTCAGAAACTGAAAGTGGTACCTTACATTTGTTATTTTATGAATATAATAAATAAATTCAAATTGATATACATAATGCTCAAAAAACCTGAGTTCCCTTAATATCAGTGACAGAAAAAACAGGAAAACAAGGGAGTGATTCTATTTTAAAGGAGATTAGTGGAGAAAAGAAGAATAAAGGTGATTAAAAAAGAAAGATTAAAGTGTTTAAAGGAAAATGCCAACTAGATACATGGTATGTGGTGTGATTCTGGATTTATAAATAATGATAAATCAGGCACAGACATAATATTAGGTCAATTGAAAAAATTTAATGTATCAGTTTATCAGCTAATTTTAGTGTTTTAAAATTCTTGAGTGTATGCTGGTTGCATAAGGGAAGGTATTTTACATGGGTTACGTGACTAAAAGTGATGTATCACAGTTTTTATAACTTAATTTTAAATTTTCCAACCAAATATACATCTATACTCTATACAGAGCCTTTTTCAAAAAGCAAGAGGGAGAAAATTACTGTAATGTTAATAATGATGTATCTAGAAAAAGGTTATACATATGGTGGCTTGCTTTACTGTTTTCATCATTTCTGTAGGTTTTAAAAAATGTCAAATAAAATGCCAGGTACAAAATCAAACTAATCAAAGAACAGAAGACAAAGGATTATATATGTTTAGTATTTCTTTAGTTGGAAAACTATATTGAGTACCTTGACTTATTTTTTATAACCTAGGAAAACTATAAAATGCTGGTTATTTATCTTTTATACTTTCAAGTGTATTTTAATTGTTTTAAAATGTGTATAATCTTGCAAAGGAACAACAGTACAAGAACAGCTATATCATAATGACTGGAATATTTACTTTGGAATCCTTGTTAGTAAATGAAATAGTTACATCATTTAGAAGAAAATGCTATTTGCATTAGATTCATGTTTAATTTTTATGATCCTGCCTGAATAAAAATGCACCTTATAAATTGGTACTATGAAACTACTTGCCCTTTTTTTTTCCAATATACTTATACTTATAAAATTTGAATAAAGGTTAACATTTATTTTTGGAAGATTTACTTGAGAATTCTTGGGAAGAATTCATAAGATTTTTAAATTTTAAAGCTTGTCATAATCTAAAAGAAAACTTACATCAGTAAGGGATGATGAAATTATTTTTGGAACCCATTCCTCAGGGAAAATAAATATTCTACAATAACTTTGATTTTTTTCATATGCATACATACAAACCCTTACAGTTCATATAAATAATTTGCTGAGCATCATGTTTTCATTGCGGTCTGTAATAGTATTTCATGATAAAATTATAATAATTGCAATTACCTTATCAATGAAAAATGAAAAATCTTGAAATTAAAGTTGTTGGCTGGTCAATAATTGATAATCTATTGATATGCTTTTTTTACGATGATATTTGCAACTTTTTGCATTCCCAGGATTAAAAAAATAATGAATAACATTAAAACTAACAAATTGACAATAGATCTAAAGCAAAGGCAAGGGAGAGTGAGGGAAGCATGAACAGAAGATATCAGAATGATGGTTCACTGATGAGATGGTATTAGGAGAACTTTGAGGTATATGAAGATGTGTTTGTATGTGTGTGTATAACGTAAAAAAAAAATTGAAAAAATTGGTGAATGATATTGTATGGTTCTCTGCAGCTATATGTATGAGGTATATATGTATATGTGGTATATGTATGTATGTTCAGTTTCATCTTAAAAACAAATAGTAAGCATAGTATAAAGTCTAATAAGATTATCAAGATGTCTCCATGTTTACCTTAAGAGAAATAACATATTTTACATAAAAATAAAATGACTCTCAAGTAATGTATTGGTAAAACTAAAACAGAAACTGGAGTATTCCTTTGACAAAGACAGCATTTTCTAATTACCTAGTCCTTATTTTAAAAAAATTGACATATATTAAACACTGTAGTGTATTTATGCTATGTATATACATGTATAAAGTACTTGCTGCGATTTTATTGAGGAATTTGTAGGTTATTATGTAAACTGAATAAATAAAAGATAAACTACAATAACCCAAAACCATGAAAGTTTTCTTTAAGTGCTTAAAATTTTATATCATTTAAATGTTTTCTTTTGTAGCTTCCTTACTTCCTTTTTTTTTTTTTTTTTTTTTTGGTAGTTATACTAGTTTCACACTCATTTTTCCCTTAGTTATGTAATACACTATAGGATTGACTACAGGAGAAGCAACAACATATTGCAGCCATGAGTGAAAGGCCAAGAAAAAGAAAAGACACTGGAGTTGTGAACCTTAAGCAATGTAACTACTACAAGCCATTTTTTTTTTGTAAGCAATGTAACTACTACAAGCCATTTTTTTTTGTAAGAATGCTTTTTAAAAAATCTACAAAAGTTCTAAAGAAAATCTAGCAAGATGTTCTAATATTCAACACACAGAAATATCACTGGTAAAAATAGGTGAACATTCTTATTACTATTTGAAGATATGCCAACAAAGCAGAAACACTGATGGTGTGGCACAAAATAGGGATTGGAAAAAGAAAATATAATGTTTTAGGTGCTGCATTTTTATACAAAGTCATTTTGTTGTAATTATTAGACAGATAAGATAAAAATACTATAATGTTCAAACATTTTATTTGTATCAGTCTTCTCTAAAGCCATTGCTACGAAATACTCATAGCAAGCAGTGTAGCAAGCAGTGGGGAAAAAATCAGAAACACTAACTCCTCACAGTTCATTTGAGAACTGGATAACCAAACTCAGCTATTGAACTAATACAGTTATTTATAGAAATTAGAATAAATGATACAAATATGCATATAGCAACATGAAAAATAGGCAAAGTATACAATGTACAGTTAAAGTGTAAACTATAAAATATGCCCAATAGAATGATATTCATGTACATTTTGAACAAACATAAACAGAAATTCTTTTTTTAGCTGTTACTGTATATATAAAGCTTTACTGTATGTATAAAGTCTTAACTATGTATAAAGTTTTACAACATGAAATGCAAACATATGTATTTACAAACACATCTGTATATGATATATTGTTTGAAACCATCTTTCTCTGGGTAGGTTCATCATCGGTCAGAACCCTTGGAATTATCTTCATAGAATTTTTAATAATTAAAGGGGAAATAGGCAGCAAAGAAACAGTCAGTTGAGTTTCTCTCTAGACTTCTAATTATCCTTTGCACTATCCTGGCATTCATTCTATGCTTTCCACCAGGATCATGCTCCTCCTTGATCTCCTCCTCCCAGGGCCTGGTGAATCTAGTCGCACATTCGCACATGCACACATCCACGGTGCCCAGATATTCACAATCATGGTGAGGGCACAATACCACAGGAGGCTAATTGTATAAAGGTAAAGACTCTGATTATTCATTTACCTGCAATCCACCTCATAAAGGGTTTTTTTTTTTTCTTTCCATTTTTCACAATACAATCTACAGGATATTCTTCTGCATATTTCCCTTGGTGAATGTGGAACACTAAGGCCATGACCAGCAAAAGTAAACAAAATGCAGCAGAACACAGTTAAAACTGTTAGGGCACACCAACCTAAAGGTGAAAAGACAAAAGTGCTATTTGCACCGGTATATGATCCATCAAGTATAATGCTAAAGGCACTGCTGCATGCGAGGGGGACCAAACAGCACCCTACCATCACTCATCAGGAGTCATCAGGTTTCCTGCCTCCTCTGACCTGTAGACAGGTCATGAAACACATCCACCCTTAGGGTGTACTCTGAAACTGGTGACATAGTCTTAGTCACTCAGCCCACAGGGGTGCTCTCACTGTTGTCACTCTGACACCCAGCCTCCATGGCCCCAAGGTGACATGCAGATCCCTTGTTGGGTAACAAACCCATCCTCATCACCAACTGAACTGCAACCAGTCCTAGTCTCTAATTGTAGGGGAAGCAGACATCAGACTCACCAATGTGCGTAGTTTCTTTATTAGTCCTAGTGGTTACACAGACATACCAGACAAGGGGCTGGGGGACTCACCTGTCTCCTGACTCTGCAGGAAAGTCCTCCAGCCCCTCAGGAATCTTCACATTCTTTGTCTGGGCCCTCTCTCATGTTTGTGTTCTCCTTTATGCCCACTCTCTCTCAGACCCAAGTGTACACACTTACACATGTGGTACCCACTGGACTGCAAATCACGGGGAAGATGCATTACCCTAGATGCTGCCCATCCAGGCCAATTCAATGAAGGAAAAAGCCTGACAAAACTCATCCTATAACCCTGCACTTGGCCAACCCTCTGCACATGCAGTTGGGCTGGGGACACATGGATAGCAAGCTCCACATGAGGCCTCAAGCCCTGTCCATCACTTGTGTGTGTGTGTATATGTGTGTGTGTGTGTGTAGGGTTCCTCAGTCATTCTCCTTCCTAATGTAAACTCCCCCCCGTCCCCTGGGCTGGGGTCAGCACTAAGGGATCTTATAGGCACAGGGCACATGCTTTTAGTCTTACTTTCCTCTTCCCAATAACCCATCTCCTCATGGGTGTAAACCACTGGTCCTCCTGTAACTGCCTCCAAAGTTCTAAGAGACATGCATTGGGCCACACACATATTACAGTAGGATCCACTCCTGCTCTCACTAGATCCATCCAAGTCTGTGTACAGATGACTTTAAGAGGTGCTGTGACTTTCAGAGTCTTGCTTGTCCTCTTTGTCATTCTTTTCAGTTGGTCAACAATGATCTGTATTCCCTTCTGAACACACTGGTTCTCTATCTCACCTAAGTTGCCACCATTGAGACAAAGGCATGTATTTGATATTCCACATTGGGGGGCAGAACTTTCATAAAGACCTAAATGAGAATGAAGAAACACTTTTCAGAACCATAACCCTCATTCCTGTTGTGAAATGCTAGATATGAGGACCATGAGCATTTGCATTAGACATGACTATCTCGTTACCATTTCCCAAAGAACCTGCCCTAGCTCAGTGTACTTTTACCCTCTACTCACTATTTCTGGCATGTCTCCCATATAAGTCCAACAGCCCAACAGTCATGATCCAGTCCAGCAGAGAGTGGTCACCCCAGTCAGATAGTCAGCTCTTAGGCAGCTGCTGTCTCAGAGTTGGGCTCAAGGTCACTGAAGTCACTCTCTATCTCTCCTACAGTACAAATGATTCCATCTGCCCCCAGGTCCCACAAATGCAGAATGCAAGCTGTCAAGAGTCTCCTGGTTTTTGATGGAACTTTTTAACCCAGTCCATCAATTCCACTTGGGTATGTGGGCGATATGTGATGAATTCTCTCATCTGAGACAGTCTAACTTCCTAATTCCCTGGGCCCCTGGAATGCTATTGTTTCACCTCTGTATTAAGACTAGGGTAACCTGGAGCTTCATTTTCTTTGTTACTACGGTGCAAGTCTGGAGCAAGGGGCCAGCCTCCTCACCTCAGAAGAAGAGTTTGGAACACTCTTACACTGCTGGTGGGAGTGCAAACTGGTCCAGCCACTATTGAAGGCTGTGTGGAGGACCCTCAAACAGCTGAAAGTGGTACTGCCATTCAACACAGCAATTTCACTACTGGGAATCTACCCAAAGGACACAAAATCATGCCTTCATAAGGATAATTGTACGTGCATGTTTATCACAGCACTATTTACAATTGCCAAGATATAGAAACAACCCATGCCCCAAAACAGACAAATGGCTGAAAAAGATGTGTTAAATGTATACAATAGAATATTATGCATCAATCAAAGAGAAACATATGTCATTTCTTTGCAACATGGATGGAACTAGAAGAAATCATCTTAGTGGAAACAAGCCAGAAAGAAATAAAGAGATATAGGATGCTCTCACTTATTTGAGGGATATAGGATAAGCAAACAAACAAATGCATAAGAAAAATTGAAAATTTCCAACAGAACTAAAGCAAGAATAAGAGGGGGAAGTGGGAAGGAACAGGGGTAAGGGAGGGCACAAAAGACTAAGATGGTGCAAGGGTGGTAAGGGGATAGGAAAGCAATGGGGTAGACAATGATATATATATATATATATATCATATATATTTAATAGATATTTTATATATATTATATATATTTAAATATATATATATATTTATATTTAAATATATATATATACATATATATTTAAATATATATATATTTAAATATATATGTATATATATTTAAATATAAATATATATATTTAAATATATATGTATATATGTTTAAATATATAAGTGCAAACAATAAAAGGTAAAAAAATAAAATGGATAAAAGATGGGGAAAATAAAACTGTCAGCATAACTGAAGCATAGAGCAAGAGAGGGGGAGAAGGTAAAATCAGGGGAGGGACAGGTTGGAAGAGATTAAGATGATGATTCACAGGTGACAAAGTGGTGGGAGAACCTCGGGGTAGACAACAATGTAAGAAAAATATATATGTGTGTGCAATCAATTTTTTAAAAATTAATAAAAGAATGAAAAAAAAAAAGAGTCTGGCATCTCCAGGTGGCATGTTGGCCTGCCAACACTGAGTGAGGCCTGAGCATAGGGCCATCCTCCGCCTCCTCCCTGAAGGACTCTGGTGTCTCTGGAGTGGGGGGTCGTTCTCTCTGGGTCTCTTCCTTGAGAAACTTCAAGTGTTGTTGCAGTTCCCATATCTGACCTTGTAATTTGTGGGCCCTGCATCTCTCTCTCAGCGTGGACTCTTGCTGATGAGAAACCGCCACCCCACAGCCTCTGTATCCCCTCGGGCACTACGTCTGTTAAAGGTTTCCTCCAAGTTGCACGGGCCTGTTCCAACTGCTACAGGATCCCTTTACCCCTGGTCATTGATGGGGATATGTCCTCCAAGAGAAGACACTGGCCACTGAGTTTCACCTGCTGTGGTTGTGCACCTACCTACCATGTTTTCACAGGTCTCAGCGGGCTCCACATCTGTCTGTGTCAAACCGTTCTGGTGTCTACGGCAACTTCTTTCACAAGAAAGAAGTCTGGGCAGGTTCATCATCAGCTCTAGCACCTAAAGAATGTTGGAGCCCAAGGAATTAGCTTCATAGAATTTTTAATAATGAAAGTGGAAAATTAGTCAACAAGGAAACAACCTGAGCTTCTCTCTCAAGGTATATTTCTCTCTATGTTCTGCTCCCTATGCTCTCTTCATGTTCTCTCCTCCTAGCATTCTTCCTGGCAGTCTTTCCTGCACTCCTCCCTGTCCCTTTAGCCCTCCTTCTAGGCCAGGTAAACCCATTTAATCATGCACACACATACACTGAGCCAGGTATGTACATTCATGGGGAAGGCGCAAACACCACAAGTGCTGATCATAGAGTCTAATGGCGGAAGGAGAAAAATCCCCGATAATTCATGTACCCTATACATGTACAAAAAAAAAAAAATAAATAAATCATGAGTATAAGATTTTCTAAGCACAGGACAGTGTTATATCTTAGGAGAGAAGGGTAATGGATTGATGGACAAGAGTTTAACTATTCAATACGTGAGTGTGCATTTTTATTTGTATCAATATATTAGCAATATATATTTATTTAATCATAGCTGTGAATGTGAAGGATAGCTATTAAGCTGGTTTCTATTTTGTGCGTCTTAAATATTTTATTTTTTAATAAATTTTTATTTTGAATTTTGTACAATATATGATTGCGTAATTGTTGATCCCCATGGGATTACCCCGCCCCACCATGCCCCCTCTGGTCTCTTTGCCTCCTTTTTGTTATTTGTTCATGTTTAGCCTTTTAGTCTTTTTGTTTGTTTATCTGTTTGTTTTTATCTTCATTGGCCATTCCAAGTGTCTTTGGCTTGTTTCTTGGTGGCTGTTCTTTCTCGCCTCATTTTGCCGCTCCATCCCATAATGTTTCAGGTCTTTGGATTTGGGGACCTGACTCTCAGTCTAATGTTTTGGCAGAGCTGCTCCTCGATGGGGACAGTCATCTGCTGATGGTAGATCTCCTAGTCTCCTTCTTAGGAGCTTTACTGTTGGGCCACTGCCATTCTGTGGGCATCTTCCCTCTGACAAAGGGAGTGTGCTGCTCCTTATTGACAGCATTTCTGTGCTGGGTTTTTGGTCACAGCTCCCCAGTGAGTGGTAGGCATAGCTCTTTCATGTTTGTTCTCACAGTTCATTGCTCTGTGAACTTGCCTTGCCCTTTTTTGAGTCCTCCCTTAGACACATTTGTTTTTAAAGCCTTTCTTGCTGTTCCTCACCTCTTCTGTTTCTGTGGTCGAAGTATATCTCAATGTACTTATTGTTGGTGTGGGCTGCTTGAAGTGGAGGCTAAATGAGAGGGGACTGTGGAGAAAACCACCCACCCACTCCCTTCCCCCCCTACACCCTGCCGCACACTGCACTCTGCTTCTTGGCAGGCCTCAGGTGTGCCGTGCCCGCACACCTGTCTTCCCAGGCGGTCCCTGGAAGCAGCCCCAGCCATGCCCCATCCCCACCACCGGGGGGGGGGGGGCGAGCGAGGAAAACCAGTCACGTGCCAGGCATGGTGGTGGCTGAAGTCTGGCCCACTGCAGGCATGGGCTGAAACTGGCCCATGCAGCATCTGCACATGAGTTGGTGCAGCCCCTCCGGACTGAACCCCGCAACTCCATCCCACCTACCCTCCAGAGGTGGGCAGAGCCAGTATGTGCAGGCACAGCGGCCCCACCATTGCGGGCCATGCTGCGGGCGCTGCATCCTGCGCCTTAAATATTTTATATTCTACATTTTAATAAAATAAATCTAAAAATTAGCAATTAGCAAAGTTATGGTAACTAATAATTGTAATTATTAATTATGGTCTTAAAACTAAAATTATTTATAACAGAAGCCTCTTAATTTTTTTTATCATCAGACTACCTGATGTCAGTATTTTATTATGATTTAAAAATGACCATTAATGATTATTTTATATAATATGATCAATTGTTCTTTGAGAAATTATTTCTAGAGAAATCATTCCTTCAATTTTGAATACTACGGAATGATCCTTGGCTCAAAATTTCCAATAATGACATTTAAGTCTTTGGAAATACCAGCTTATAAAATCTTAAGAGGATGTAGCATGCAGGAAACTGTCAAATTGCTAGAATTTGAGAAAACTGAATGCTCATTAGCAGGAAAATCATATCTTAACACATACACAATTATTCATTTCAGGACACTAAATTAGTTTGAGAAAATGAAAAAAATCTTTTTAAAGACATTATAATGTTCAAGTCCATGTGGATGCAACTAACCTATTGTTACCAAAATTATTTTGCCAGATGACAGGATAAGATATTGCTTACAACCATTGTTATCTCAATAAACAAAGTTATAAGCAATAGAAATATAAATAGAAGTATTTTTTTCTCTTTTAATTCAATTCTTTCTTTAATTTTGTCTATGTAAAATCTTAAACTGCCTGTGACTTTTACTGTGGATATATTTACTAACTATATTTTATTTCTATAGCTATAAAAAGAAGGAAAAAAACAAACATGGCTTACAGATGGACTGAGTAAAGATGAACCTTGCTTCAGTCCCAAAAGGATCATCTAGTATTTCACCAGAGACTTTATATCCTTCGTGTCTCCTCTAGATCTTCAAAATCCCTGCTATTAAATACATAGTTGGGGAAAGCATATTACACATAATGTGGGTCCTTCTTTCCTTCATCTCTTCCCTTCTCCCTTCTTCTGACTCTACTCTCCCAACCCCATCTTTCCATATTTTCATACTTCCACATTTTCTCCCCCACTTTTTTTTTTTTGGGTTTTAATGAACAAGGTGTGGTAGAGATAAACAGTAATTAAGTCTACATTTAATTACATTGGCAATAACTCAGCTATATTTCAAATTATTTTTCTTGTATGCAACATCAATGGCAGACAAAAAGTCTGGATAGAACAGGAAATGATGATTTTTGTGTAAAATTTTGCTTGGTAATTGAGACGTAACAATAGCAACCCAAAGTAAAATCCCAGCACTTGAGGAAGTGTTGTAGAAGGAGGGAGGTATTAATGATCTTTGTTTTTGAGAACTGTTTCCAAAACTTACCCTCCACCTGGAAAAGAAAGAAACGAATTCCCTATGCTGATTTTCCAAGCTGCTGTGAGTCCTTTACAATCAGAAAATGAACTCATGATTGCACCTGACAGTGCTAACTATCTATGAGACAGCCGGGCTCCTGACTCCTGAAATTTCCATGCAAAATACTTCCTCATGTCATTCACACCAGTGAGGTGTATTTATTGATGTCATGAACACATATATCCATTTAAAACTGATTGCTTCTAAAACAGAGAACAAAGTGATTTCAAATATTCCAACTAGATTGAAGTGCTGCACAGCAGGAGACTCCATGAAGGGAAATCATATTGGTATCCTGTCACTCCCCCTCCCCCAACTAACTGATAAATGATGTCCATTTTAGAATATCTTGTTTCCAGAGATACCAAGTGTTTCCTCTGAGATTATACTTCGTATGTAACATACTTTAACTGTTACCTTAGCCTGAAAAAACATTCCCACGAACTTCACAGTATTCAACTTACTGGGTCTAAACTGATACTTCAAACCAGTAAAGATCCAAAGAAAAAAAGCTTTTTGTTTTTTTAAGTGGATCCACAGATACTGTGGGACATTTCCCCTGATTTGGCAACCACTGGGCTTGATGATTATGTTGAATCCTCAAAGCCATCATGACCATTATTGGATTGGTTATGATCATGAGCTGGTGGCTTATATGAAAAGTGCCACTTCTATTCAGCTGGTACACACCTAGTGAATTGCAGCCTTTGAAAGGAGTCACAGTCAGGGACTCAGTAGCCTCTAGTCGGTAAGGCTCTCTTGAATCTACCTATTCCTAATTCAGGCATCTTCATTCCTAGTTTCATTATCCGAGGCCACTTGCCAGGTCTTCTGTTGAGACCTTCTTTTAGGGATAGGAGGGAAAAATCTTGAAGACACTTGTAACTAATCCACATCGCCAGTTGTCAGGGCAGTATTAGGCATCAGGTTCATCAAAATGCATAGGTTCTTTACTGGTTTTAGCAATTACACAGATACATCAGGACATCAGGGAGGGCAGGACTAGGCTGGGGATGGGGTGAGGAGGCAGGAGGCCAGCAGGTCCCCCAGGAATCTTTAGTCTCCTTTTCTGGACTCACTCTCTTATGTTCCCTTGTGCTCACTCATGCTTGTGTGAATGCTCTCTTGTGCCCTCTGCAAGCCTTTATCCCTGCTCTCCCATGCCCAGGTGTTCACACTTGCACATGCACATAGCCACTGGGCTGTGCAATCACCACCCACCACCTGGAACATGCATCACCCCAGGTGCTGATCTCCAGGCTAATGGAGGAAAAAGCCTGACTAAACTCACTTACTCTACAACACTTCTGTTTAAAATCTTCTTTACTTGTCTACCCCTAAATCTCTCTGTTCTTCATCCCTCTGGCCCCAGCATCCATAAGGCTACAGAAAGCTTTTATTTACAGTCCCTTGACTATGAGAGCGACTGCCTCTGTGATATTCACCTGCCCTTCAGATCAGTGTTCCTGGACAAGGAGGTGAAATGGAAAGGGAGGAGCTGGTCCTGTCATTAATTTTATTTCTTGTTTTTACTATCTCTACACTGATTAAAGACTTAATTGCTAACTTTCATTAGGGCTTGTTTTAATCGACTACTCAGACCCAACTGACAGCTCAGCACTCTCTCCCATTCAGCTGAGCTCCTGGCAAGTGGGCAGGCCCATATTTGAGTGCACAGTAAATATTTATGGACTAATAAAATATAGTTTAAATGATACTATGTCAAATGATATTGTTATAAAAAATAAAGTTAAGACAACAGATAAATTACATAACTTATTAAGGAAAATACATAAATTAGTAAACTAAATTATGTAGGATTAAAATGTATTATTTATACAAATTAAAACAAATAAAAATTTACAAATAAATCAAACAGAAGGTTGATAGAGTGACTGAAATTCCCCGTCAGACAAAAGAAAAAGTCTATGGATTCACCTGTGGTAATTTGATCCTGCCAGATATTATCTGATATGGAGAGGCATTGTTCAAACATCTTAGTTGTATTCATCAGGTCTATAGTTTTTATCAGATTTTTAAAGGGGAATTTGGAATAGAATTTTTTAAGAACTGATGGCTAGGTACTAATGAAACAATTTAAAACTCAAACTTTCAGTTATGTGCAGTTATTCATTTGCTTTGAAAACAAACCCTATCATTTTTTTTTCTTTTTATTTTCATGCAGTTGTTTTCACATTTCGAAAACATGTTTTTGTTGGGTATGTCCATCTGCCTATCCTTCTGTGATGCTTTTTCTGGACAGGAAAATCTAAATTAAACACTCCCATTCCTCACTTTGCAGCACCTCTATCAAGTATTTATGTTATACAGTAAATTGTCTATTTTGAAGTCAGCTTCTCCCTGTAGTCTATGTCATATCTTCATATTCTGTCAGAGTAAGTACTCAGTACATGCATGTTAATGAAAAAATAACACTGAAACTTTCTTGCTGATTTGAATTTACCCATCAATAAAAAAAAAATCACTTTTAAGATCCAAGCACTTTAATTCAAGCATTTAAAAGAAGAAATGTATCACCACTTGACTTGATTCCCATCAAATTCTTGAAATTTAAATTTTATGTGAATTTTTAACTTTCCCAGCCAAAGTATGAACAGAGGAGTTTACATTACAATGTCAGCAAGTAGTAGGAAACCTATTTTATAGTAAATCATGCAAAGATTGTTTTAAGCTTTGGCTCATCTTCAGTTCCACAGTAATAGATATAGTCAATCAAAGAACATTAATAACAAGTTTTTTTTTCTAAGTTATATCTTTTTGACACTTCTTCCCCACCTTCCTTTTAACCTCACGTAAGTCTCGCTTTATTTAATGAGTCCACTGGTTTACATAAATATGTTGCTTTGTCAGTGTGCTGTGTAAATGTGCAACATTTATCCATTTAGTCTTGGTTTTCTACACATAATTCCTAATAAAGAATTCTAAATTGCTGTACATGGCAACATTTCATTATCCCGTACAACTGAACAGTGTTCCACATTTGCTCAATAGATCGAATCTAGCCAGTGGGTACTCAGATTGCTTCTGATCCTTGTAAACAATCCTGCAATAAACACCATAGAGATAATCACATTTTGACTTCAAGGTTTCAGATTCTTAATAGTGATCCCAAGAGTGAGATTGCTAGGTCATATGGTATTACCATTTTCACTATTTTAAGGTTAAACGCAGGTTAGTTTTAAAATTGCTCTAACAGTTTATATATTATGTTCACCAGATTAGAATCTATTAAAATCTAAAATCTACTTATGAAAAGAAAATGTTGGAAATTAAATTATCTAAGAATGTTCTCTAAATAGCTTAATTTTCACTTTGACAAGTGAACATTTTATCTGCAAAGTGCATATGAACCTTTTCTTTAAAAATTTTTATCTTACAGTGATTGTCTCTATTGTGATTTTTTGATTAAAATTTAAACTTTAACTGTGCAAGTTAATTTTTTTTCCTGACTTAAAAAAGTCATCTAGTCCAAATCATACAAATTGAACTATATAAAAACATTTTTGATTACAGGTTGCTAAATAAATGATAATAACTTTATGCTATCTTATAGAAATTTAAACATGATCAAGATTAGTATGAGAATGAGGAGAATCAAAATAAAACAGAAATTATTATTAGCTGACCCTGGAATCTGTACAACTCAGAACAATCATCAGAATGTAATCTGGAAAGAAAAATCACAGAAGAGAGTTGATCTCAAAATCACCAGTTAATCAGAATTGATAATGTTCCAGAACAACATGTACTTAATTCATTTTTACATAAAATTTTTAGTGGTATGTTTTTCTTTACATAGCTATATAGTTTTGGGTGTGCAATTTTACACTTCAATGCGAGCCTGTTATTCCCATAACATTCCAGATTATTTCTTACCTCTTCTCTATACTTTTCTTTTTATCTGTATCTCCTACTTTTAAAAATACTTCTAATATCATTTTTATTAAAACATCTACATTGATGTGGGCTTTTCTAATCTTCCCAATGTTATATTTCTATAACATTTAATATTTCACTTTGACAATAATGTAAATTATTGTTCTTTTGTATTGTTCTTTAGATATAAAAATAACACAAATTATTGTCCTATCATTTATGCCTTCGGTATCTAATTTATTTCCTACTTAAATATAGTGAAGCCATTAAATAGCTAACTGGTGAATAAGTGCCTTTTCATAACCAAATCTCTCATAATACCTTATTATATTGGATGTGAATTGCATATAAGTTGCTTTCATCACCAAATTCATTTATCAAAAATCAAGTCATAATTAAGAAAGCAGGAAAATTCACAATGAGAAGTCAGACTCTTCAGTGTGAGTTTTGATAATTTATAACATGCATTCTGAATTTTGATTGTTGCCGGTACACACATTTTTATGCACTGATAAACAATTCAATTGATGACTCAGGAACTGATTAATAATCAGGTTAACTTTTGGAAATGATTAACCTTTCAGAAAACAGCAATTAAGTGAATTGTAGTTCTACTTTTAAATTCATTTTTTTCCCTGTTAGCTTCTTTTTTACTATAGGGAAAAAAGACACTTTATTATTTTTGCACATTTACTTAGACATGTTTCCATGACTATATTTCATGGATTTAGATTCAGTTTAGATTCAGCATCAACTTGAATAAAAATGTAAACCCAACTAAATAAGGTGCAATTTTGGCAATTAAAATTTGAAACTGGCACGTGTGTATTTCCTTTGAAATAGAAATACTAATACAAAAAATGTTTCATTATGTGACTAAAATTTAATTTTATAGTAATTGTAGCAATAAGCATATAGTTTCTTAGAAAATTATTCCAACTCTATAAAAATCACAAAATCATTATTTGTATTACCTGAATTAAAC
This sequence comes from Uropsilus gracilis, assembly GCA_004024945.1. Classification (NCBI taxonomy): domain Eukaryota; kingdom Metazoa; phylum Chordata; class Mammalia; order Eulipotyphla; family Talpidae; genus Uropsilus; species Uropsilus gracilis. The sequence goes on along the minus strand of PVHY01004083.1, from coordinate 40,818 downwards.
ACATTGGGACAGACAAGTATGAAAATTAATGTACAGTCTTAACAATGTGGAATATAAATTTAGTCTTATAATAATGACTGAATGATAGGAAACTTAATGGTTTTGTTTTTGGGCTTTTTCCTCTGTGGCTTGTAAAATAAGAAAAATAAAGTATGGTTGGTGGTATATTTAAAGGCAGACTCTATTGTTTGTTTGTGAGAAACAGATGGTGGTGCAGTTTAATTTTGTGGTAGGATCAGTTTTGGAGGAAAGACTTAGATGTCTCAGCAGATGGATAAGGAAAGAATTGCTCCAGGTACAGAGAATGAAATAGAAGTTAGGTGGAATGTTGCCCAGAGGACATATATGTGAAAGACTCAAGAAAAGAGAACATAGTCTCATATTTGTTTAATGAGTATTTAAGGTGGAGAGGAGACATTATTTTTAGATTCAAAATGTGATAAAAATATGTTGACGAATAAAGAAACAATATAGTCAGTAAATTGACCAGAATATAGTGTCTCAGCTAAGATAGTAGAAGTTAGGGCCAAATGATCACTACTAGTTACATTTATGTGATATAATCAATATTACCTATAGTGTTTTCTTATCCTAGGATTTGATGCAGTGTCCAAAACAAAAATATATTTAATAAATGGCTTTTATTACATAATAAATGCCTAGCTATATATCTTTCATTCAGTAGTCATCTATTTGTATTGTTTCCCAGAAAAGTTAAACAGTTATGGAAACTTCAAAAAAAATAATAATAAAAAGTATTAACACCTGGCTTTGTAAAATAGAGGCACTATAATATTTCAGAATGCATTCTAGATACTCTTTAATGATTTTTCTTTTACTTTAAAACAAAATGTCAAAAGCAAAACTAAATACTACAAACAGAAACAAACTCTATTCAACAATATTTAGCAATTTGAATTTTTGAAATAATTACATATTCTTGCTATTTTTCTTAAACACAACCAAGTCTGATTTACTACCTAAATATTGTACCAAAAATATAAAATAATCTTGAACTGTCTTTATTATAAGTAACAATTTGGTATAAAGTGTCTATGTTATAGGTATTGTAAGCTTAGTTGTCCAAATTAGTTCTTTGGTAGATAGCCCTTATAAATGGAATTATAATATGAATGTAATTGAAAGGTCTGCAAGGAAGGAGGGAACAGGAGTTAGGGATATGAGAGAATGGCAGGGAAATATGAAAGAATGACGGGAAGAAAGAGAAACAGGAGCCAGACCAAGTAGAATTAAGAAGAGTATATTGCTGTGAGCTCCTGGGTGAAGTCCACTCACACAGTGGAGGTGGGGGGGAGGATAAGTAAAGTCCCACCCACGTGCAAGTTGGTGTCTGCTTTTGCCGGGGCAGGAACATGGGGGTGGGTTTTGCTGGTGTGACAGGCAAGGTTGCAGGCAAGGTTATTCACTGAGTAGGGTGGGCAAGGCTGAAGACAGTGTTAGCTGTAGCTGGATTGGGTGGTAAGACTTGGATTGGGTGGTATCCATAATCTCCTTAAAGGTGGAGACTCCCAGCGCCCCCAACCTAACCTTTCATCAATAAGCAAAAATGTTTAGATGAGTTTAGATGACTGCATATACCCTTTTTTTCCAACACCAAAAAATTTGTAGAAAAATATCACCCCAGAATTGTTTTATATGTTCTTCTTTAGTTAATTCCATACCTTCTAGTGTTAACTACTTTCTGACTGCTACCATTATAGTTTTGCTTGCTAATGTGAATAAATTATCAGTATTTGTATATATGAATTCTATGGTTCAAATACTGCTTTTTCACACATATTTATACATATTGGCAATAAATGCTCACTTCATATGTATGTGTGTATGTATATTCCTTTTGCTCAAAATACTATTTTTTAAGATCCATTAACAACATTGAACTTATCAAAGACATATTTATTATTCTATTTTCATGGATATACCATACAGTTTTATTTTTTCTCTCATAAATATTTTATTACAGCTAGCTATACATTTTCATGTGTACAAATTAAAAATTTTATAAAATACTTAAAATCTGTTTAAATATCTCTAAAAGCAATATATGAAAAAAGCTATAAACATATTTTTCTTGAATTTTAGTAGCTTTTCACAATGTAGCACTATAACATTTTTCCTACTAGTAATATATAAAATTTCTAATTTTATCATCCCATGCCTACATCATAGTAACCTACAGTTATTGTATATGAAAAGGTCTCCTGTAAGTTAAATTTGCATTTCCTTGATGACTAATGATGCTGAGCACATTTTCATATTTTCTTAGATGTTAATATGTTCTTGGTGAAGTTTATGTTGATAATTTTACCAATTTTCATTGCAGATTATTAAATGTATGTGGTAGTATTGTAAGGATATTTTAATTTGGGGTGCAAACTCATTAGCAGATAAATATATTACAAATATATTCTTCCAATTTGTTACTTCTATAATGATTTCCTTAATAAAGATTTTTGTGTGTCCATGTTTCATGTAATGACATAAAGTTATCTTTTTGTTGTAATGATGAGTGCTATATATTGTCAAAGAAAATCTAACAAAAGGTCAACAGGATAATTTTACTATGTTTCATTGCAATAGATTTGTGTTTATATATTAAACATATAATTTAGTTTATTTATTCAGATTATTCTTACAATGCACAGAATGATGTAGGTACACTACTTTTTTTCCCCCCTTGAGGATACATAGTTGTCTTTGCCAGTTGTTCAGTATTCAGATTCTATTGATTTTATTCAACTAGTGGGTAAAAGATATCAAACTCAATTAAACATATATGATCTATATGATCACCTGAAGTTTTTTTTTTTTTTTTTTTTTTGCACCATTAATTTACAACATCAAGTATCATTTAGAGGTACAGGATCATCACTTCAGGTGTCATTACCACATCTAAATAAAAATAAATAAATAAATACAACAAATGACCTCAGGAAAAGCCCACACAAAATGTTATTTCAGACCAAAAGGAACATAATATCCCAAGCAAAATAATAAAATCAGATGAATCTCAAGAGAGCTAGTTCAGGTAATGGCTGTATCCTATCAAGGAGTAATAATATTCAGCAGCAATATAAACTCAAAAATACTAAAATACTTAGTATACTCAAAACAAAAACATACAAAAGGCACAGCAGAGGGCAACATGTAGAACTGGTGTATTTCTTGAAAAAGTGACTCTCATACACTGAGATTGACACCTATATATTTATCTCTAAATGAATTTGTTACTCTAGCAGGAAGCCACAATTTCATTAACTAGAGATGTTATAAGATGCAGTTAATGCTGGGCAGCATAGCTGGAAATAGAAAAGAGAAATCCAAGGAAGGAAAAGACATATAATGAAGGAAGCCCTGATTTGTAACTAAACACTTCTCTTAAGTATTTAAGGAATACCAAAGACTTACTAGAGCTCACAGAAAGTAACATGAGAAAAGAAGGAAAGGATGTTTCAGTATATTAATAAGAATGATACATTATAAGATTGTGGAATGGAAGAATGGTGAAAGTATCTGAGTTTCTGGATTCTGACTGGAGAAGAAGAGCAGATGATTGGAACAGAACTCTGCAGTCTTTCTGCACACATCTTCTAAACATTAACCACCTATTTAGAGAGAAATTACACCTACTGTTCAAATACATGGGAAAGGCTTCTTCACAGGATATCGGGGGATCTGATTTTTGCATTTCCTTTTCTCAAAAGCTATTTTTAGAATCCAATGATTGATTTCATTGAGTAGAGAGTAGAACCCCCAATTGTTCAGTTATTGTGCTAACCTTAGTATCAAAACATAGCACTTCCTTATTATTGATTTCTATATCTATTTTGCCAGGAATTGGACATATAGCCAGAGTACACTTACTGAAGCAAAGGCATTTTGATCATTTGTATGATTAACTGCAATAAATGTAACAAAATATTATTTTCTTAAAAACACTAAGTCAGAAAATGAAAGCAAAACACACATGCAAGTACAGAAAATATAAAATTGAAACGAGCATCTTCAAAAACACTTTCATTCCTATCATTGTCTATCCAAATTTGTTAACTCTAAGTCTCATGTTCAGTATTTGTTTAGACATTGCCTTACTATCATTTTCACTATAAAAGAACATAGGCATAACTCAACAACTTAATATTGACTCTGTTTTTAATCATGATGTTATTATTTTATGATTTAATTTTTAAGGAAACAAACATTTCATGCATCTAGATAGCTATATCTTCCTCAGATCAATTTTTAAATTTTCTGTAAATTTACATTTTAGCATATATTTAAGAATTTTTTCGTTCTGAAATCGGGTAAAAAGAAAGAAAGACTTTAACTAGAACACACATCTGCCTGCTTCTCTCTATGAAGCAAACTACTAGAAGTTCAATAGAATTTACCTTTAACTTGAACTAGACACACCTATGCCTGCTTCTCTCTCTAGGAAGCAAGCTACAAACTGTTTATTAGCATTTACTCTGCTTGCCTTCACCATTGGTATGCAAAAATCAACTACCAGCTCTCTCTGCTTTCTTCCCCTCTTTTAGACCTAAAAAGAAGAACTTAGAAACACAGTTTAAACTTTAAACTAGTTTGTCTCAATTTACCCTTTTTTAAATCTTGTGGGTTCTTTCCACCATCCCCAGCCTTCTCAAACAAAATACCAAGTCAAAGCAAGACTATCAGTGCAGACTAATTTATTTCTAGCAAAGTGAATTCCTAATTACTACAAAAGAAACATGTAAGTAAAAATCTGATTACTTTAACATTGTCCAAAACCTTTCTCAACATTGTCCAAAGTCCTTTCCCAGATTGCCTAAAAATCCGCAGTCCTGATCATCTCACCAAAATCATCCAGTTGGAGTTCATCTCCAGATGCTTGAAGACCTCTTCCTTTGGCACGCTCCTTCTCTTCAATGCTGTCTTCTCCTTGTTGTCTTCCTCGTAGTAGAAGAAACTTCATGGTACCAGACCCAGCAAAGTTCACTTTCTTTTCAGGCCTAACTTTTGCACGACCTCTTCATCACAAATCAAGCTCAGGGAAACAAACTCCAACACAGAGTTCAAATCTGCAAACTTCTTAACTGCCCTTAGCACACATGAGGCTAGCCCAGGTCAGGAAGGGCTGCAGTCCCCAGGCCTTGGCCACATAGCCAAGCTCACATGGTTCATATCTCCATCCTACAAAATGACAGAAACCAAACCTGAATCTCAATCTCCATTCCCATCTTCCTTTTTTTCCCCTTTTTGTTTCAAACCTCTTTATATATCCTTTCTGCTTTCCCATCTTCCAGGAACAGCTCCTGAATTATTACATTACAAAGAATCCTGCTTCACTTCTTCCTCCCCGTGTATCTTTCTGAAAAGATATTCTAATTAAGGCCATTCTCACATTTTAGCATACCTTCCATGAAATCTGTAATCTTAAACTCTCAGGAGACAATGACACCCAGTGGGGATAGCATACCCTATCAATTCTGTCCTGTTCATGGGCTTAATGTGTGAAGACAAATAAGTTGCTACTGAAATCACAAGGGAAAAAGTTCATCAAGAAAGACAAAACATTTGCAACTACTTTCAAGCAACCTTTCAACAATGAAACTCAGTAATTCCTGAGAGATGGAAAAAATGAATTGGAGTCAACAATTACCTCTTCTTATTGCCTTTTAGGAGTGCTTTTAGGAGATAACATGGAAAAGGGTGGGAATCCAGGTGAACTTACAGGTGCTCTGATTTGAAGAAATAAAGCTGAAGGATACAAGAACACAAATACATTGACACATGAAGAAAATTCAGATGTACAAATGTTTCCCTTGAAAAGTTCAACTAAGTATTGATCAATAGACCTTAAAGGAAACTCACCTTCGGCCCAGACATTTGGCATATATCCCAAGAAAATACATAATTTAACCTCTCTGTGATTGATGAACATTGAATTACACAAATTTCCTGTGTATTAATATTACATCCATTTGGAATTACTAGTGAATTCTTTGTTCTTTTATATGAATCTATGTCTATGAATAATACAGTATCATTTTGTTTTACCAATGGTAGATTTATAGAATATTTATTATCTGATAATTCAAGTTCCCCACTCTTAATTTTTTACATAGAAATATTGACATATATATTTTCCAGATGATCCTTACAATTAAATTGTCAAAATCATAAAATAAATTATGCTTTAATTGAAACTACATTAATTTTATATAGTTGCTGCAAAGTATAGCACTCTGCCAAGTCCTTTAAATTATATCTTCATTGCCAAGAAAACGACTCAGGTCAGAGCTAGCTCTTCTTTTCTGTTGTTAGCTAAAAGTTTTGAATATAATTCAATAAATATAGTTATAATATACCATTAAGCTCATTGGTGAATTTACCTGACTTTCTTTATTAGTGTTTATTTATCTTTCAATTTCAGCATTAGTTGAGTGCTTGAAATATTATTTTAAAGCATGTTTTTGCACAAGTGAATAAGTGAATGAATAAAATATTTTTCCATGTTAAAAGTTCCCTGAGTAAATGAGGTCATGCCAAAGACTATATTATAAATTTATAAATGAATAACTTAATACAACTAGAGGTGAACAATTTTCTCTGTCCTTTGGATATATATTTAAACTACTTATTTTATTTTGTTACTAACCTCCTAATCAGGAATATGTTTACCTGCTGACGGAATCAATGACCTAACAACCAAGAAAATAAAACAAAGCAAGATATTTATTGTCTGATCCAACATGGAGGAAGAGAGAAGTCATATTCCAAAACACCTTCTTCCCCTCCCCCTGATACAAACACTTGGCTTAGGGTGCAGTGAGAGCATAAGAATTTGCAGCAGGGGTTTTTCCATATCCCTCCTGTTCTGGGTGAAGAGTAAGTCACAGGCGCACGTCTATATACATGCCTGTATATAGTTCATGTGTCTTATTATAATGTTTTCTCCAATGATGGGCATAATTTTTAGTATTATAATGGAAAATAAAAGTTGTCATCAGATTATTCTGAAGCCTATTTCTCTGAGAGCTACCTGGAGTCAGTTATCTGTAGTTTTGGCTCTTTGACCTGACAGCATTCCCCATCCTGACAGAGAAGATAGGTGGTACAGTTAATGATGTTCATAATAAGGGAAAGGACTTTAATTTGTGAGGACATTTCTAGTATATGCACCATCTAAGTAATTTTGATATTTGCTACTGATTAGTAGTTATAATTCACTATTTACAAGAAGAGGTAAATTTTCATATCACTAAAAATACAATGTGGTTAGGTTTGGTGAATGTATGATAGGAAATTTCTTGTCTATCTGAAGAAAAATAGTTTACAATGAAAAGAATAATAGAGTCCTGTGATGAACATTAGTGAAATAAAATGAATCAACAGTAATTGAAAATAAGAGATATAATCAATATTTCAAAGAAATGCCATCAGACATGACTAGGTTTTCAGTCACATATCAAAATAAATTAAATTCCATATTTTAACTTGAATAATTTCCACTAACAATAAATAATAGCTATATTTTTATGATATTCTAAAGATTAATATATTTGTTTGGTATATCAAAAGGACTATTATGAATGCTATTTATATTTTATATGCCTTTTTCACTGAAAAGATAAGTTTCTCATTTGATTTAAGAATTTTTGAAGAGAATGACCCTTTGTATATAAAATGCCAACTTTCTCCCATGCTAAAGTAAATAAACCAGAGATTAAGTTAGTGAAATTTATACACTCCAATGGAGTGGGACATTGACTGGAGTAGTTCGTAACAAGTCCTTTTTCTCTCAGCCCTGCTGTCACTTTCATTCATACATTAAAAGTATTTGAATTATTTATATATTCCAAATAATTTATAATACTAAATTATCTAGCATTTTAGGTCATGTGAAGACTTCCTTTTAAATACTTTATATATTTCTTTTTCTGATATTTTGTTCATGTATTTTATTCAACTAAATTATTTTTATTGAGATAATGTTGGTTTTAAATACTGCATTTAATATGATTCCCAATTGTTCAGATGAATGTTATCATACTGCATCTACAACCAAAGCACCAATAATCTTTACCATAGGCAATTATATCACCCCCAACTTTGTTTCTGATTATACCCTCCCCTGATGACTGCTTTGTCTTTGCAGTAGGATTTCACAAAAGCAAATCAATCAAAAATGGACAGAAAACTAATCAGACATAGAGATAAACTACAGGTACACGAAAAAAGAATTCATCAACTATCACCATAAAAATGCAAATCAAAACCATGATGAGATCATCAGATGCCACCTCACACTTATGAGAATGATCCATTTCAAAAAAAAAGAAAAGAAAAAAACAGAAAAGACAGTGCTAGTGAGAACATAAAGAAAAAAGGAAGTTTCAAACTCTATTGGTGGGAATATAGACTGGCCCAGTCCTAATGGAAAACAGAATGTAGAATGTAGGTTTCTCAAAAGATTGGAAATGCATGTGCTGTATGACCCATCAAACCCTCTTATAGTTAGCCATCTAAAGAATACAAACTCATTAATTAGAAGGTATATATGCACTCTTCTATTCATTTCAGTACTATTTGCAACAGCTAAGTTATGTTAAAGGTAGACTGGGCTTAGTGATTTTATCTTAGTGAGAGATGCTCTCCAATATCCTCACCTCTGATGTCTGCCTACAATTCTCAGTAAGAGATGAACCAGAATTTATTTCTGAATGGAACTGCTCAGAAGGAGGAAGTAATCAATAAGCACTGACATGGGGAACATGGAGACAAATACACAGGATGACTCTGACTTTGCTATTGTAGTTTTAGCACCTTGGTAGGGAGTTCTAGAGAGACAATATTGACAGTCATTTTGGTTCTTCTCTCCTAGCTTACTAGGCCTTGCCTAGCCTTCCTCCTAGGAGGTATGTTTGGTCTCCTAGCAGCTTTGCTTTCTGGCTTCAGCCACCTCACTCTGGGACTGGCCTGTGTGGCTGGATGTTTGCCCACAAGGTTTGGGTGATTTCACAAGTTGATTGGTAGTCTGTTATTTTGCTATCGACTCTTCAACTCTTCTTGCTCTGTGTTAAAACTCTTTGAGCATACTAGTGATTGATTACTTACCTTTGTCTCTATGGGCAGTACTGATCCTTTGAATGGAAAACTTGGGTTTTTCTGCCTTAACAATTTGTGGCCCCTGGGTACCAATGGTTTTGCTAGAAATCAACACAAATGCCCAAAGATCAAGGTGTGTGTAAAAAAAGAGACAGTATATAAACAAAATGGAATACTATTCAAATGCAAAAAGATAGAATCTTGTCATGTGCATTTAAATGAATGAAACTAGCTGATCTTATGCAAAGCAAAATACATCAGAAAAAGGGACAAATACTGGATGATTTTATTCATGTGGAATATATAGAAAGAAAGCGAAAGAACAAATCAAGCAAAGTCAAATTATTTTGTTTCATGACAATGTATGTATCAAAATATTCCCGATAGATGAAGCATTTACAATTATTCTCCAAAGATAAAATGAAGAATGGTTTTCTTTTTGGCTTTATTACTTTACATTTTCCTGATACCTATGTTTTAAATATTTAAAAATTCCTGCTCATTTATACATCATAATATATTTACAAAAAAATTAATAGAGGTAAATATCCAAAGTGATATTTATGAATTAGTTTTTTTATTTTATTTTATTTGGATATATTTCCAGAAGTGGAATTACTGGATTGTATGGTACTTCTATTTTTAATTTTTTCATGAATGCTGCATTCTTTTTTCATAAGTGCACTAGTTTTTGAGCCACCTACATTGCACAGAATTCTCTTTTTAAAAGTCTTGTGAATACTTTTAACTACTTGGATCCTTGATAATAGCCATTTTAACAGGTCTGACAGGATGCCTCAAGTGACTCTGATTTGCATTTCCCTGAGAATAACGGTACTGATCACTTTTCTTGTGCCTCTTGGCCATCTGCTTGTCTTCTTTTGGAAACTATTCATTTCTGTGACACATTTTTAATTGGATTGTTTGCTTTTTTCCCTCTTGAATTGTATGACTTCTTTATATATTTTGAATATTAGCACTTGTCAAATATATGGTTTACAAATAATTTCTCTCCAACAACAGGCTGCCATCTTATTTTGCTGTATAGAATGTTTTTGTTTGTTTGATATGGTCCCACTGTTTATTTTGACATTTATTGCCTAAGCTTTAGGTGTTAAAGTAAAACTTTACAGTCAAGACCAATGTCAACAATCTTGTTCCTTTTATTTCTTCTAGAGTATTAGTTTTCAAGCATTAGATTAAAATTTTTAATCCATTTGTTGTTACTTAATATTACATGTGGGTTAAATTAGTGGTCTGTATTAATTCTTTTGCAGGTGATATTCCTGTATTCCCACTCTATTTAATGTGGAAACTGTCATTTCCCCCTTATATATTTTTAACTCTTTAGTTGTAACTTAATTGGTCACATGCATTCGACTTATTTCTGTATTTTCTGCTGTATTCCTTCAATCTATACGTCGTTTGCTTTATGTCAAAACCATACAGCTTAATGATGTAAATTTGTTCTATAAATTAAAACTAGGAGGTATGATGCTTTCAGTTTTGTTCTTTAATGATATTGCTTTAGATACTGTGGATATTGTTTGGTTTCCTATTCATTTTAGAATAATTTGTCTTATTTCAATGAAAAATTGTCATTGAATTTTGACAGGGTTGTTTAGTCTGTAGATTAGGTAATATGTGTCTAAACCTTTTTGCTTTATTTGTGTCTTCTTCAATTTTTCTTTATCAGTATCTTAGAGTTATTGGTATATAGATCTTTCCCCTATAAATTTATTCCTAGGTATTTTATTCCTTTTGATGCAATTATAGATGGAATTGTTTCTGAATTTGTTTCTGTAGTTTATTTTTGCTAAATATAAATGAAAAATATATTATTAAATTTATAAATTTAATTTCTATTTAGTATATTGATTTGGACTCTTTCAAGCATACTGATTCTACAAAGTTTCATATTTTTAGTGTTTTAATTATAATATCATGTAATATGCAAAAAGTGACAGTTTTACATTTATTTTTCCAATTTTATGCCATTCCTCTCTTTTTCTTGTCAAATTGCTCTGACTAGCTACAAGCCAGGGAATCAAGAGGCATCTTCGGATGACAGCTGCAAAATTCAAGGCACCAGAGATACACGTTAGGGCTCTCCTCAGAGAGGTGCTGGTGCTCTGGAACACTGCAGAGTTAGAGTATTAACATAACAACTGACCCCAATTTCTTTGCAAAGGTTTATAACCAGCCAGTAGCTGTGTTTTTAATTAGAAATCTGCCTCTCAGGCTGCAAAAGTACTTTAGCTATTAGCTAATAGTCTGCTCTCATAATAAGATGCTTCTGCTATTGCCTCTTGATATTCCTTGAGGGTGATAGCTGTTAAAGAACTCTTTTTTTGTTCATTATGATCCTAGGGACAATTTAGTATAATCCCTGTAGATGAACAGAACCTGGTGATATAGAAGTATCCACCGTCAACTGAAAGTCATGTTGCTCAAACCCATGGTAGTTATTCATATTACTATATGCATAGATTTGCCTTTTCCAGAATGTAATATAAACACATCATACCATATTTAGCATTACAGACTGTTTTCCATAATTTGGCTGTTTGCATTTATGATCCACCCAAGGTTTCAGTGTTTAATAACTCATTTATTTTTTTCACTGAATAACATTACATGTGTTTATGTATTATACTCTATTCACCAGTTGAAGGATATCTTCATTATTTCAGTTTTTTACATTTGTGAATAACTCTGCTTTAAACATTTCAGATGTTTAGCATGTGAGGGAATGGATTCAACAGCTACTGCAGGCCCATTTTTTGGTGTTAACTTCATGACAAAACTTTCACCACTTTCTCACCTCTTACATGTGTACCTAATAAGACATAGACATACCTTGTATATTTTTATCATTAAAACACAAACAAATAATCTGGGATACACTGTTTAATGATTTAACATTACTTTTCTATAATAAAAGCTATGGGTAAATTTTATTTCAAGTGCATAAACATGATATTAAATTTCTTAACCAAAATATATAAAGACACTGATCTAAAATTTACTTTTAGCTTACCATACAGAAACCATTTCACATTTAACAAAATACAGTGTCTGTATTATATTTTCCAGAAATAAATATTATCTGTGAGTCATGTCTGTATCCTGATACTTGGATTAAGAAAAGCAAGAGAAAAGAGCTTCTTAGTCCAATGGTACTGTTCCCTGTGTTCTGTGTAAGTGAACTTTCTAACCATGTGGGCCAGATAAATTCAATCAATAAAAGTTGCATTTTCACTGAGTAGAGAAAAAAAAAGCATTAGAATTCTGATTCCTAAGTCAGATAGGACTTAGAGATAAACTTCATATAGGAAAGAGCCATATTCAGAGAACCTCCAAATATGCATAAACATTTCCTTGGTCTTGATGGACTTTAAAATTGTGCAAGTAGAACATACAATTCCGGAAAGTCTAGCAGAAAATACCTAGTTTTATTTTTGTAGGAGTGCATATATTAGAGAAAAATTTTCATTCCCGAGACTGTGCATTTTATAAAAGAGCATAATACACTGCCAAAACTAATTTGCAAGATTGTTCACAAGAGTTTTATTTATAATAGTGATAAGTAGAACTAGCCATGTGTCAAATACAGGTGATAAATAAATAGTACTATATTAATATAATTGACATTACATAGACTGATATGGAATAGCATTGATGAATCATGGAGATACATGCTTGGAAAAATAAATAATAGCAAAAATATACACTTTATTATATCATCCATGTGAGAGTCAAAAATAGAACAAACTATGCTATGGTGATACTTATCAGAACAGTGTTGACTTTTAGTAAATATAGAAAACAAAGGGAAATAAGAAAAATATCTACAGAGCACGAAATAGTCATTATCTTGATCCATTGATTGGTAACAAGAATGTATATAATTAATTTTTGTGTAATTTATTATATGTAAGCTATCTCTGACTAAAAAGATAATATTTAACAACAAAATATAGACACCATTTAGATATCATATGTATGTATTTATATAGTTATATATATGCTTATATTTAGGCATATATAAGATATATGATTAAAATGGTATTATATATAGTTATATATTGTAACTTATATAAAAACATTTATGTATATAACAAAATATTTTGCAGATGGTTGCCACATATTGAAAGAGTACAATTAAAATGTTTGTCCTAATATCTACATAGTGAAACTAAAAGAAGTGTTCTTAATTTCCATGTTTCCTGCTTATTATAAACAAATAATGTTGTTTATCAAGGAAGAAATATACTATATCATTTTGAATAAGATCATTTTATTGTATATTCTTTCTTAGGAAAGATACACATGTATGCCTTTCTTTTTCATTTCCACTTCCACTGGCCTGATTTTTACGTGTCAGGTTTGTGAAAATCATTATGAATTTCTGCTTCCATTTTTGACTTGTTCATTTTATTTACATATTTCCATAAAATTTCATACAATATTCTTTTGGTCAGAGCCCTCAATCACTATATCCTTTCTGAGTCCATGTCCTAACTAATAGTCCTAAGACTACTAGTTAAATTCACACTTGAAATAAATTTGTCAATGTTACTTTTCCACTTGTATATTCCATTGTTTTTCTTAGTCAACGGGTATATGGCTTTCATCCTGTCTAGTCACACAGTATTTAAATAACCCAGAAAACTTTTGATTAAGCTAATAAAAAATCATATTTTCTTTTGCTAAACTCTTCCAACATTTCTTCTATGTAAAATACAAACATTTAACTGATTTTTCTATTATTTAGCTATTGTGTACTGATGTTACCATCTTAGTAAGTTCACCCAATCTTACATGCACAGAAAATGTACTGTATTAGCTTTGTTCTATTGTACAGTGCTTGGTAGTTAGTCACTTTTATACTTGTTACTGGAATTTGTTTTCCATGATACAATGTTTCAGAATCTACATTCAGAAAAGATTCTAATATTCTATATATATATACCTTCCTTTTCCATCTCAAATGTCATATAGATTCAAAAGACTGAATATGTGATCAATGATCATGACAATTTCTTCACCAGGACTAGGCTAATTTTCTTTTCATTGAACATGTAGTGGAAAAGTTTTTGCAAGACAGAATGAACAGATGCAACAAAGATATTTGTTTAAAATGTAACAGACTTTATGATACACAGAATTTCTGATGTATTCATAGTTTAGAATATTGTATAAATAATATGATATCTGTAGAATTGAGACTACCAGAGGGAGAGGAAGAAGGGAGTACAAGGCAAGGAGAGGGTACAATGGACTGTGGTGGAGGATTGAAGTGCCTTGGTGGTATAGGTGAATTGTTCACATCTGAAGGGTGTGATCCTTAGCCTCTAAATTTTATACAGTGTTGCAGATTAATGTTTCCTCACCAGAAGGTTCAGAAATATTTTAAAAGGAAAAATGGGAACACAAAAATGATTGTTAGTATATCTGAGATTGAAAGAACTAAGAGCATTATTTTAAAGACTATTTTTCATATTCCTAATGTAGTTTTATACCTACAGCCTAGGAGGTCTTCTGTTTGATTACAGAAATGTTTAAATTTCCTTGCCATCATTAGTGTCCTTGTTTCCTCACATGTTTTGTTTTTCATATTTTTCATTGCTATTGCATGATAATTTTCCCAAAGCATTCATTTTATTTTTAGTATTCTCCCTTAAACATTATGGATAGTGTTGCTCACATAGAAAGAATAGTGAGTTATGAATGAAAATTGATATTTTGTTGAATTTGCATATCACTCTGCTTATTTACTATTATTTGATATATAAATTTATTCAGAAATCATTACAAATATGGTCTATGTACATGCTTATTAGAGAAAATGTTACAACTTGTTTCTTGCTTATAAATTTTGGATGAAAAATTACTAAAACTTGGTCTCAGTTTTAAAAATCTGTACTCAATTGTGGGTGCTCAAGTTTCTTCCAACATTTCAAAGATGCACATGTTAGATTCATGGGTGCATCTAAATTGTCCACCTGTGTGTACACATACATGTGCACGTGTATGCCATGAGATGGAAGAGTCCTCTACATCCCGTCCAGATTTGATTCCTGAGTTGGACTCTGACCCATCTATTGCTACTTATTTATCAAAAAGGAATGAAATTACATATCTATACAAAGAATTCTACAAACATTCTCACATGCTTATGTATAAGAGACCCAAATTAGAAAATAATTTCAATGATCATGGTGTCATACATGATACCAACTGTCATGTATACACATGAGGAGTTACTGCCTAACAATGTAAGGAACTGAAACACTGATTCATGCTGCAACAGAGATGATACTAGAAATAATTATGCTGAGTGAAACAAGTTAGTAATAAAATAGCATTTAACACACTGTTTTTACAAAATTCTAGAAAAAACCTACTCTATAGTGAGAGAACGTGATTACTTGAGGATTGAACACACAACTTAGAGAATGGGACAAAGAGTTACAAAAGAGCAGTTGGGGGTGGATAACCGATATATTCATTTTCTTGATATTTTGACAAATATCACAATTATATAGGTAGTCGATGTGTAAAAACTTATGAAATGATGAAACAGCTTTATTGATACTGTTAAAAATCTCAGTGGACCTGTTGAATTATCTAAAAACAAAAGAAAACTCCAAAGTTCTTTGAGATCATATCTAGATATGAAAGTGTGGGGGATGTCCTGGAATTCATTATTTCAGTAGCAGTATGGAATCCCTTACTAGATTTTGGGGTTAAAGTAAGATTGTAGTAATTTTATTCAAGAATTTGATTTTCAATAACAAGCTTAGATAAAAGTTTTAAATTATTCCTGAGTCAAACACTGTTAAGCAAACTAACTAAATATTTTCCAATTAATAAAATGTTATGACTGATGTATAGGAATAAGTGTTCTAGCACTTTACTACTTCAAACTTTACATTTTTTTCCATTATTAAAAATTGTACTCTATGATGTAATAGTTTCAAAGGGTACTGACACTAGAATTTAGCACAGATATTTCCAGTTCAGACACTTAGCGTCTATTTGACTGAGGAATAGGTAATTGAGTGAAATTTTTTGAAGTAATTAACTTATTTGTAGTACAAAGCATTTTTAGTGGAAACATTAAAGAGCCAGTTGTGCAGAGTTGAATTTCTCAGTTATGCTGGATCTCAGCAAAGTCCTGGTACAATGGGCAATACTATATTTCTGGGCAGCTGAATAGCTCAAGCTGTTCTCAAAGCATGGATGTCTGGGTAAATTATAAAGGCAAACTATCTTATCACATGAATTAAATTTCTAAACCATTATATTTTCATTTGCACAGAGGTATGTGTCAATAATCTAAACCCAAATGTCTCTGTTTTCAAGATGTTCATTTTAATTCTGTTAAAATCAATACAGTTGCTAAATATAGACTTCATAGGAATATGGAGGAAAAGTCATGGATACTCAGTAATATATTCTGCTTTATTTCAGACATATTGTTCCATCAGGTGCTTAAATTTTAGGTATAGTTACAAACAGAAAGAATTGCAATTGAAATTCAAATATGTATAAATCATCCTGTATTTAAAAATCCTCTCATCTATGTAATTAGCCTGAAGTTTAGAGATGATTAACTTCTGGCACAGTGTAAAATTACTCAGTTTAATATTTCATAAAATGAGAATGTTTGCCTAAAGAAGATATAAAGTAATGTGTCTCTCCTACCCTACCCCCAAATAACTATTAGACTATCTCATAAACATACCATATGGCTACACGATGAGGGTTATAATCTTTGATGGCAGCCACCTAAAAACATTTGTTGTGAATTTCAATATCATTTTAATCTCCAACAAGATATATGGATTTTTATGCCAAGTCTCTCTTACAAATACAGCACCCATCCTCAGCTGAGAGTCACAAAATACACCTCTTGCTATCCCATAAAAAAAAGCTATAGTACTGCATAGAAAACTTGTTTCCATGTTCACATTGATATGAATATAGATTTCTGTTTTGCAGCCCAACTTGAATCGGTTATCTATGCTGTCTCTAAGATTTATTTATTGCTTTTCTTAGAGAAAAGAATTAAACTTGCCTACAAAAATGCTTGTCTACCAAGTTTCATTACAGTGAAAGGTGACACATTTCTTTTTTTGCCCAGGTTAAATTCATTACCTTTATATATGATTTCTTCCTTCTTTCCTTATCAAATCTGTTATCTTCATTTTTTTCTCTCAGCTTTTTCTTTCTTTAGCTCCTTTGGCTTATCATCTTAAGTTTAGACTATACCCAAATTCCCTCCAGTTGATAAATAAACCAAAGTCAAAATAATTTGTCATCACTGCATCCATAAAATATTTAATCATGCTTCCTGTATTTGTTATTGTTGTTGTTGTTTTCATCCCTAAATCATTTTTTGAAATGGTTCCATTATCCATTTATTATTCACTGTTAAGCCATTTTATTTCTTCTTTCAAAGACCTAACTTAGGTGTTCAGTGCAAGATCCATAAGTTTCTCTCCATGACAAATAGTGACCATTTATACTTCTACTTTGTTTCCACTAATTTCTAAAAATCTGCTCTTTTCCTTTTTGTCATTATTTCATGTCACACTTTTAATTTACAAGTTCCTTTTCAGGTAACCATCTGCATTTGTTGTTCCAGTTTTTTTTCTGTCAAGATCTAAGTTGCAAATATTTTCAGCTTTACTAGTTGTACATTAATAGGTGTCAGTATAATCCGATAAAACTTTATTTACAAAACAAGGAGTAAACTAAATCTGGCCAGTGGCCATAGTTTCCATTCCTGTTCTATTGCTTGACCAAAAATGTACTTTATTTATAAGTTCTTTTGTCTCTACTGTCAATTATAAAATGACGACATCCATATAATTGTCATTTATAGCACTCTTGTCTTTTCAGTGACAAACTGAACATTTTTGAATGTCATTGCTCTAAACAAAAAAGTTATTCTTAACATATCATAAGAAATTTGTATTATGTGTCTTAATGAATTGCCTTTGTTATTCAGTAAAACCATAATATAAATTTTAGTTTATATTGTACTTCTTGCATAAAACCATTCTTGAACCATTCAGCTACAGTAGAGGACTATGGGTGTTTTGGTGATAGGTATGATATAGCCACATGTATCTGAAGATGTGTGAATCTATAGTTGTAAATCATAGTTGGTGTTGGAAACTAACATTACCTCAATAAAAAATAATTAAACAAAAAGTCCTGAAAATTTGTACATTTTTACCACTTTCTTGCACTTGTACCTATGTCTACCCTCTGTCTCTGGTAACAGCATTCTGATTTCTTTTTCTATCAGTTTGCTTACATTTGATTGCTTTGCTTTGTCTTTTTGTTTTTAGTTTCCACTTATAAGTACAAAAGATAAAGTACTTGTCCTTATTTACTTATTTCATTTAACATGACACCTTCAAGACATTATGGAAAATGGTACAGAAGTTCCTTAGAAATTAGAAAAAGGACTACTATGGGTATAAAGATAAGAAATCAGTCTTTTAAAGACATAGCTGTCACTCCATGTTTATTTCAGTGTTGTTCACAAATATCAAATTAATAGAAAAATAAACAGTTGTTTCACAGATTTATGAATGGGTGATGCAAATTAAGCATGTGATCCACAGCAAATTGGAAGCTATATCCAGACATCTTTAACAATTTATCTTGTGTATCTTTGTATACATATATTAATATTTGTGTTTATACATATGCATGTGTGTATATATATTTATATATGCTTACATATATATATAGGCTATAGTGGCCACCTTTGCTTATTTATCTTTTTACTGAATTTCAGAAGCCACAATCCCATTCTGAAGTTACATAAATCATTCCGTTCTGAAATGTCCCATACCTCCTCTGCCTCTCTGCTGATTCAGAGAGCTTCCTCTGCCCCATTTGAGTTCATATCCCATCATTCAATATCCATCTATTTTTTTTAAGAGACTAGTCTCCTTATGTTGCCCAGGGAAGTCTCAAACCTGCAGACTCAAAACGTTTCCTGGTCTCAGTATTCCAGCACTGGGAATCCAGGCACATGCCACTGCACCTGGCCCTTTCATCCATATTTTTAGAACAATACAAAACCTTCCTTTTGAAGTATTTTCTGTGATTCACATCCTTGTCTTGTCTGGAAAACTTACAATTTAGAACTTTCCAAAAGGTGATACTTTTCTATCTTGTGTTGCAATTTCTTTAGACATGTACTAGATGCATTCGCTCCTACATTTTTGAATAAATCATAATTAGTTTTAACTTTCCTAGTGACTTTCCAAAGCACTTTTCAAAGCACCATAAAGAGTTTGCCCTTAGTTCATGACTTCAAAAAAATGAATAACATTAATTTATCTCATGTAGAGAATGAGCTAGGGATTTTTTGCAAAAACACAAATTTCACTCAAAAAGCATAAGTAAGGCTGGGCATGGTGGCACATGCCTGTAAGCGGCAGCCTAAGAAGCCACAGCTGGGGTCAGGGATGGCCGTTCGAGTACCACCAGGGCCATGTAGTGAGACCTAGTCCCGAAAAAATAGCTGATGATGGTGGCACGCTCCTGTAATCCCAGCTACCTGGGAAGCTGAGGCTGGGGATTGCTTGAATCTGTGGTACCACGTGTAACGTGAGCCTGCGGTTCCACAGGCAAAAATAGCAAGACTTAGTCTCAAAAAAAGAAAGCATAAGTAATTAAGGATTCATATTATTCATTTACCTGTATATGTGAAGTCAACAATAAGATGCTTAATTGTCTCTGAAAAACCCTGGATGTGTCAATTTTAAATATGGGTGCAAAAACAATGCATAAAGTTCCTTCAATAGGCTCATAGTTGCAAAAAAAAAAAAAAGAGAGAGCGTATTTAAGTGTATCACTTAACATACTGAAGCAGACCAAAAATATTTGATTAATTTTTAAAATGTCTATTCTTGTGCTAATTTTGGAGGTCATCCAGGCTTGTTTAAAGTTTTTCATTGCTTACCTTTGGCTATTTCTCATGACGAACCTAGATTTTTTTTATTGACTGGAATCATTTTTACTGCCAAGTCTTTTCTTCTTTTTGTAGCACTGAAGTTCAAAAGACATTATTAATAAACCAGTTAAAGTTTCCCAAGTGTTTCCTTTTCAGAAAATTCCCCAACTTTTACCTTGTTTGTAGTTATTCTGTGCCCGAGTAATTTCACATGTATCTCTGTCTCCATAGTAACTTCAGTATTTCAGTTCTTTGCTTTAACCATTTTCCTCTGCCTTTTAGTATTTATTTTCTTTCTGCTTCTGTTTTTTAAACTTTATTGAAATGACCTTATGACTTACAACTTTGTCATTTTATCTACTTCTTAGTATCTCCTAACATCAACTTATCTAAATTGAAACTCTTAAAAACCTGGGAATAGCTTTGCTATAGTTGTTCTTTGACAGTCTATGTAAGAATGTGTTTGGTCATGGTAATCTTGTCAGATTTATTGAATATTTGTAGCCTTATGATATTGTCCATGGAACATTTTCTCAATTAAATAAAATACTTAAAGGACACAGAAAAAATTATTGTATTCTCTAAAAAGTAGGATGTAGTCCAGATTTCTGTTTGATAGCAGGCATTTATTTCTTCAGTTGTTACCCTGAATTTTCTATTCAGCACAACTACACTGTAACAGAAAATGAAGAAAGCGGATTTAAAAACTTATCTTTTTGCATGAAAAGACAATATTCTCATTCATTAAAAAATATGATATTCCTGGAAGAGTAGGCAATATAAAGGAATTTAGAAGGGAACATGCATGAAACCAAAAACAACAATAAGGATGAAGATCCCTAAAATGCAAAACAAAAGAAAATTTTGCCTTGAAATTGATTGTTTGCAATATTAATATGAAAATTCAGATTCTTTTCATACTTATCTGATTCTGCCATATGGAAACAATCATATTATCATTAAAGAATAAAACAAAATTCACCTGGATAGTGTCAAGAAAAGAAGATTCAATAATAGATAAGACCCATAGCTTAATACAGATCAGAATTTTACAAATATGCTGGGAACATGAATTTCCCAAAATACTACAGATAATAGCCTGTGATTAATTGAACCAGATACTACTTTTTTATACAAAGTGTTTCCAGGCAGGTTTACTCTATGTGTTAAATTATAAATTGATATTTCTCTCATGAGGACTTAGGAGAAAAATACAATTCAACATTGTTAAGCAAAAGTTGAAATTTATTCTTTCACATAATTGAAACATGGAAGGCAAATTTAATTTTAAACAAAGGTGAATAAGAGCATCATCTGGTCTCCCTCTCTCCATCTCCCAAACGCACTCTTCCATGTAGCAAGCATCTTGGTCATTAGCAATCTGGGTTTATGGTTTTTTTTTTTTTGTTTGTTTGTTTTAAATAGTGACTCCATAATTTAGGGCCCTATTTCCTTAAAATATATTGACAGGCCTGAGCAAAACTACTGATAAACTTATATCACATTGCATTAATCACTGTGGTTAAAAGAAAAGGGTACTGTGGTTATGTATCATCCATGAGATAAGAGTAATCCTTAACAGAAGAACTTTCTATTATAGACTTTTATTTCCTTCATATTTCCTAAACTTTAATAATTATGTTTGATGGTTTCTTAGTAACAATGGCTAACTAAATAAAACTTACTATATAAGTGGTTTCTTTTCCTCTCATATTGCCACAATCAAAGCATCCATTCTTGTAATCACAGTTGGAGTCAATGATTGTGTGTAAATCATAGCATGTTAATATAGATATATTTTTTAAAAAGTCGAACATATTTACTTCCTTTTTTACCAGATTATTTTATTTCAAAACAAATGTCTTGTTTTCATTTTCAGAATTATTTTTCTATTGTCATATAATTTTTCTAACATGATCTCTACTCATTTGGCCTAAATATAAATTGTTCTATATATTAGGTATTGCTAAAACATTTCATGATTAGGGTGTGAATTATTATAAACATGTCCTTTGACTCATGTCCAATTAGTTAATAATTAAAGACTCAACTGTCTAATCTTTAGGCAAATATTTGCTGATATCACCTGGTAACAATATTTCTCTTCAGTGTTCTGCGGTGTGTCCCATTTTCATCATGAAGGTTTCTGACTTTTACTACTTCAGAGACAGAAGGAAAATTAAGACAAAAAACAATATAACTTTGAGTTTCTTTTTATAATTTTACTAACATTTATGTTATATTGGTGCAGTGATTAAATGAATACAGGACGGAACTTTCCAGCCACCTTACACCAGTAAGAATGGCCTACATCCAAAGAACGGACAGCAAGTGCTGGCGAGGATGTGGAGAGAAAGGAACACTCCTACACTGCTGGTGGAATGTAAAGTGGTTCAACCACTATGGAAAACTGTGGGGAGGACCTGCAAATTAATGAAAATGGAACTACCATTTGACCCAGCAATTGCTCTCTTGGGAATCTACCCAAAAGAGACCTCAAACTGGGTACAAAGGGACACCTGTGCTCAGATGTTTACTGCAGCACAATTTATAATTGCAAGGTCATGGAAGCAACCTAAATGCCACCAGAGAACTGGATGAAAAAAAATGTGGAATGTATACACAATGGAATATTACTCATCAATTAAATATGGCAAATTTGACGATTTTATGATAACATGGATTAACTTAGAAGAAATCATATTAGCCGAAACAATTCAAAAAGAAAAAGACAGAAACCAAATGGTTTCACTAATATATGGGATATAGGGAAAAAATAAACAAAAGCCATGAGTAAAAGTCAAAACAAGCTAAGCACCAAACTGAAGCACACAACTTTCGGCAGGGGGTGGGGGGGATGGTGGTGGTGGAAGGGGGGATGGTGGGGAAAGTGGGGGGGTGAATCCCTGGGATTACAATGATGTGAATAAAAAAAATGGAGGCACAGAGTACACTTTCTTCTATTGTTCATTGGAGAGTAGATATGTATTTTTCTTCTATTTTGATAGACAAACATGTTGCTCTCAATGTTTATATGTTTAACAAGCCATTTATTGGTAAATCCCAAAGTCATTGAATTGGTATTGAATGTAAATCTATATGTAACACAGAACATGAAAAGATCATTATTGTTAACATTACAATAAGCGTATTTACTGAGAAAAAGAGTTGGCTAGTTGACTTTGATAGTTTAAAGAAAAATATATAGGTGTAAGTACCATATTTCTCTATAAAGTTTTATTCATTAAAAAAAAGAGGGGGCAAGAGAGGAAGGGAAAGAGTAGGTGGAAGGAAGAAAATTCACAAGAAGGGTAAAGTAATTGATTGGAAATGGTCATATTCTTCAATATATTAAAAATACTTGTGCATGAATATCAAGTCCAAAGTCTTAATAATTACAATCTTACTGGTATATACCTCAAACACTAAATATTCAATTAAGCAGTTTATTTCTTCCCTCATGTATTCCTTCACAGAGAAACACCTTTGCAGAGTACTATCTCCATTAAATCATTGACTGTGCTATACCAAAAAAGCAACATCTGCATAAAGTGATGTAAAATAGAACCAGTGGCTCCCATGATCATATGCTTACCACTTTATCTTTTTGGCCATAAAATTGACCCACAAAATAAAGTGTTGTCATGTAATATCCTATAGGTCACATATCCCTGTATTCTCTCAAGGCTCTATGCTCTATTTTTTATAAAGGAAATGCTACCCACCTTGCATATGTCCGTGAGATATTATCACCTATCTTCTAATATTAAAAATTGTTATTCCCAATGATAATTTGGAGCTCCATTGTACAGTAGTATCTTCTACAAATATTCTCAGTTTACAGAGATCAACTACCAATGAGCTCCTCTATGAGGCACTGCCCAACTCAGTTAGACTTTTATTGTAGCCATTATAAATGCAATTTATAAAGCAGTCTTATCTAAAACAAACACAAAGGTGCTGTGCTAGTGTCTTGCATTTTGGTATATCTACTTTTCTCTTTCCATGCCCTTCAAAAGCCTCATTTTGTTTTATGAGAGTCAAGCTATTATTTCTTTCTCAGGAGTCATCCCAGTAGTGTATCATAACTGACTCTAAGGACTGCTATTAGGATATTAAATCCCAAACACAGGAAAGTGATCAGAAATTGAGAAAACCACTAGCTAGTATTAGAATACTATATACACATCTCTTATACACATCTCATTCAGTATAAAATATAAAATTCAGTACAAAATTCAGTTATAAAATATTCATTCCCAAGCATACTTCAATATCCCATTTGATATATATTTACCAGGTTCTGCATCTTATCAGGTTTAAAGTCCCTTTCTTAGCAAGGCAAGTACTCCTTTAGTTTGGTTTCGCTGAGACTTTACTGTAGTTGTTGGTCCCCTCACAAAGAGAGAAACTGGGAAATTCTTAGGACAGAAAACATCGCACTGCCAATACATTAAATCAATTAAGAAAACCTCTTAATAATCTTTAAGGATTGTCATTATCCTCTAACAAGAGGTTTCTAGGAATTCAAAGATCCTGGTGTTCTCCTGATATCCCATACTCATTGTTCTGTCTCCTGTCTTACTACTTCTGGTGTTGATTATGGTATAGGAGATGTTTGTAAACTAAAAATTCAGTATTCTTTGCATTTTCTATCACTTATATGCTTATGTCCTTTTGCCTGATATCCAATTGCTTTTGTCTTCTATGTAGAGGAGAAGAGAGTTGACATGGGTTGCAACGGGAAAAAGTCTATGATGGAGGATTACGGGGGCTTTAATGGTGGGTACAGTAACATTTAAATTAGTGTGAGGACATATCCCTAAACCACATATTGTTGTGTTAAAAAACTTATCATCCTATCCCACTGCTCTTATAATAGTTATCTCCCATTTTCCTTAAACATCTGAGGCAGTGCATCCTCTTTTACAGATTCCATTGTAGTTCATCAGAGAAGTCTCAGTCATGACACTACTATTAACTACTTTTCTGAGTAAGGTATAGCATCTTATTTTAGTTATTGACTTTTATGAGGAAAAATCATGTCTAAGACATACTCAGGGAAAAGGTTAAGAGTGAAATTTGGGTCATTCTTTTTAAGTTTTCTTTTTAAAAGATATTTACTGTAGTTCTATGTACAAGTAATGAGAGATGAAATGGAAAGTCTAGATCTGTCCTATTTCAATAGTAAACAGGTTTGAGAGAGAGAAAACAATGGCCAATAAGCTGTAATTTCCAATATATGAAAGGTAAGCAAGGAACAAAAAAAAAAAAAAAAAAAAAAAAAAAAAAAAAAAAAAAAAAAAAAAAAAAAAAAAAAAAAAAAAAAAAAAAAAAAAAAAAAAAAAAAAAAAAAAAAAAAAAAAAAAAAAAAAAAAAAAAAAAAAAAAAAAAAAAAAAAAAAAAAAAAAAAAAAAAAAAAAAACAAAAACAAAAAATAGGTAAAAATAAAATCAAGTGTGCACTCTATTCAAGAATAAAATACTGAACTTTCAATAAGTAAACATAATGACTCCTTAACATTGTATGTTCACTGAAAAAAAGACATTGTTGTAAGAATAAAAAAGTAAAATTATTTTTAAGCTAGGCTATTTATATATAAACCATACTATCAATTCTTGCTATAGCACATTGAGAACAGCAAAACATTGTTTTTGTGGTATTTCTGAATACCAGATTGAATAACCTAAATCTTAAGATGAGGGCACATCAAATAAAATCAAATGGAAGGCCATTTTACAAAAATGTGGCTTGTAACTTTCAAATATGTTCAGTATCCAAAAGACAACAAAATATTGAGGTAGGACTAGGGATTATGGTTCGAGTCCTGCTTGGGGCAACACAGCGAGACCTAGTCCCAAAAAAATAGCTGGGTGTGGTGGCGTGTGCCTGTAATCCCAGCTACCTGGGAAACTGAGTCTGGGGATTGCTTGAGTTTGTGGTACCTTGGGCAACATGAGCCTGCGGTTCCACAGGCAAAAAATAACAAGACCTAGTCTCAAAACAAAAACAAAACCACAACAACAACAACAAAAAAAAAACCAACAAAAACCAGAAAACTTTGTGACATCTAAATAGCATGTGCAGATTAGATAATAATGTAATATCACCGATTATTTTCTGATTTTTGATAATCATATCATAGTTATATGAAAGAATGTCCTTACTTTTCATAGTTACAAACTGAATTATCCTTAACTTATACTCAAATAGCTCATCAAATAATGAAGAATGTGTGTACAGAGCAAAAATGATAAAGCAAATATAGTGAAAGCTAATATTTGGATAGCTTTTATGAAGATTGTATAAGAAATCTTTATATTTATCTTGCAAAGTTTCTCCAAGTTTAAAACTATCTCAAAAAATGGCAACTCACATCAGAAAGATGAAAAGATCAGAACAAAAGGGCAAACACTTATTTTAAATACAATGGAGTTTTGTTTATTTTAACTACAATGTTATCATTGCATAATTTTAACCTGAAAGCTTTCAGGGTCTGAAACTTTGATATCATGATGTACATATAATTGCATGGAAATATAAAATACAAATGATGACACATAGAAGGAAAAGCTATTGATAAAGTCGATAGACATTTAATATTGCTTTACAATATCATTTCCTAGACATTAGAAGTCTTTGAGCTGGTGTTTCAAGTGCATGAAGTTATATTATCAGAATGCAGGTGCAATCATGTTTATTGGGGTTGAAATTTCTCTGCACTTTTTCATAATTAACGAGTAGTAACCTAATAGGATTGGGAAATTTAATCCTCATTTTAAGCTAACACCAATTTGGGTAATTATATAATGCAGATAAACTCACTTTTTGGTTATGATTTGATGAATCATGCATTTCATCTTCATTTCTAGTCTTAAAATGTTTAAGTTGTGTCACTTTGTACCATACAGATGTTTCTCCTTAGTTTCAGTTCACTGGTGAATGAAGTGATTTAAGCAGTCTATCAAACATTGTATTTCTGTCACACAGAGAAATTGCTATACAGCAAATTCATGAATTGCTGTTCTAAACATTTATTATTTACGAACCATCAAAACTTCCAAATCAGTATGGGAAATCACATTGCTTTTTCTTTTTTAATACTCCATTCCCTGTGGTTTGGCGAAGCAAGCAATATCATTCAACTTCTTTTTTATTCCACTGAGTGTGATTATGAAATATATTCTCATTTTTGGTTATTATTTTATCCCACGGCTACAAGACTAAATGCTGATATTATTTAATATAAGCTAAATATAATAAATTAAAAGGTTAGGATTGTCACTGCCATAAGTAGTTTCAAGTATGCAACATACATTTTGAACTGTAATTCAATAAGCACCTTACAAATATCTAAATTAACTGTCTTAAAATCTATATGTAATTTCCTATAAATGATAAATTTACTGCACTTAGAAAATAAACTTGTAAAATTAGACTATATTTGAGGGACCACTTCTAGATGGAAATTTTTCCAAATATCACAGTAACACTAAAGCCATTTATTATGAAATTTGAATGTTTAGAAACTTTAATACAGTTTCCAATAAGCCTATTGTAATCCAAATGTATTATAAATAATTCGTGTGCCTCACTAAATATGCTGGAAGTCTAATAGCAGGTTAACTTAAAATTTTGTGTCAAATTATATGAAATAAATCCCACATATTTGGGAATAAGATTCTGTGAAATTTTCTTTTTGTGCACAATTCATTTTGTTTTCCATCCAGAGTAGATAGGTGAATCTTGATCAATGGGATTGCATTGAATGTAAGTGGATCTACATTCCTTCCCTTCTTCCCTTACTTTTGACATGTATTTAAAGCAACAGTTCCATTCGGACATATGGAAGCTGCCTATCTGAAATGTAGACAGAAGTTTCCCTTATTCCTAGAAATAATTTTTCTTCTCTTAATATGTTCTGTTCCTTACATCTTCCCCAAGAAAGATGTATGGCTTAGGAACAGAATTTGATTCCCACAATTTGATGACAAAAAATAGTCTTCTATTATGACCAGATTTATGCCAACTCTTGCGAGACATTGCTTTATTTAAAAATAACAAGAAGATTATAGAAGAAGAACCAGCTTATCCAGCATGATTTCTCACTTGGCTGTTAGTAGAGATGGTACAAGAAGATAAGAAATACAATGGAAAGTAAGTCACTAATGAGGTTCAGAAGGAATCTGTTCAGTCTCTGGCTCATACATGTGGAAGGCTGGCAACTCTAAAGAGGACAAATACAGATTTCACAAAATTTTGGCAAGAGCAAGCAATAAGGGCTGATTGGGCTGTCTATCCCTAATTTGAAAATGGCTTATGTGGATGTCCTTTGGCCAGCTCACACTTGACAGATGTCTTTTAACCAGGTCAGATAAACAGAACATGAAAGACACAATTAGTGCTTTTCCTAGGCTTTTCTTGTAGAAAATGAACTGTTCAGCACCGGCCTATTTTCCTACCCTTACCCTGATACCTACTTTATTTATACTTGTGATTGTTTTAAGAACTTTCTTTTATGTCATGGAAAACTTACATGTAACTTTTCAAACAACCTGTCTTTAGAAATTGGTTATGTTTGAATATGTCTTTCCTCTCCCTCCCTATATTCCTTCATCTTCTCTCTTGTTAATGGAAGAATGTCAAATATGTGCTGGTTTTAACTCACTCCTGACCCACAACAATTGTAAAATGTTTGTCAATTGACTTTCCTTCTGATCACAGAAAACTAAGGATACTTTCAATGCAGCATAACTGGCTGAAAATATCTAAGGATTATAGTTGGCATCAGATTTTAAATTAGTTTGTTTTCCTGGTCTGGCAGTAACTACAGGGTTACAATTTGAGGATAATATTGCTTTTACTTATCTCATTTAAACTTCTTGGATTTTGCAATATCAATTTAAAAAGCTGTTTAGAATTCCCATTATTTTTAACATTTAAATATATAACTGTAAATCATTTTTTAAAATTTCAATTTTTTAAATGATTTTGTTTAGTCTAAGTTCCATTTTAACTTTTAAAACCTCATTTATTTTAGCATTTATAAAAGTCAGTTATTTTGTGTGTGGGGGAAGTGTTTAAAAACCAACTTAAGCTATAGTAGAGAACTGGAAATTGTATTTTTACATTATGAATTTGCAAAGGCTGTTCCAGTGCTCTTTTAGTTTCTTATCCTGAATTTATATCATAATAAGTTGCAATGCAACCATCTTGTGATGCCAATTATGGTGCAAGCATCAAGTTTTGGCAGGTCCTTAATTGGTACTAGTAGTTACACAGACACACCATGCAGGGCTGAACAGAGTCAGGGCCAGAGCTGGGAGTTGGGGGATGCCTGGTTATCAGGAGGGTCCCTCAAAATCCGCAGGAATACTTATTACCCCACGTAATACTGTTAAAGTTGAAACATAAACTTTCAAACTAAATTTAATTAAATTTCTACTTGTAAAAGCAAAAAGAAAGCACATAGTCTTTGAGTCAATAATTCAAACACTCTAGTTTGAATGAATGAGGAGTATTTTAGTCATTAGAAAAAAAAGGCACTTCAGCATTTTAGTCATAGGATTAAATTCGAAATGCCTTTCAGCATTTAGGTAGAACTCTAATACGATTTCAGTTCTGGTTAGTGAGGAAACTCACTCTTCTCTTCCACTTTAATGAATGGAGGCATCGAAAGGATCACGGAGATTGAATCCTGTTTCCAAAAGTCTAATTATAGCTTGAAACCAAAAGCATTTCCAGGCTTCTTGAGATTTTAGAATCTTGTTTGTGCTAATAATTCTAGGTTCCCCAATTTTTTAAAAAAAAATGTTAAATGAATGCTCCCCTAAATATGTTTTAACCCTTTAAAAGCAGGCATGCTACGTACAAATTATTTATATCCTACCGTTTTCCCACTTGAAAGCCGGTGTTTCTGTAGTGAATGTAGATTTCATTTCCAGTTGAAAGTCAATAATTTCTAATATACTCAAAGATCATGTAACTTTTCTGTGGGCAAGAGTCGTGTAATTACATAGGTAGTTACAATGGAGTATTCATGTTGTCACTCGTGTTAATTAATACAGTTTATTCTGAATGTCTCCCTGTCACAACTGATGATGAAGACTTATAAAGTGATTATAAGAAGGCATGTTTTCATTAAAGTACAAATTTAAATAAGTCATATAAGACTTCAAGTGTATAGCTGTGTATTCTGTGGCAACATCAAATATACACAAATTACCTACTATTTAAATATATTTGTGTAAAATATCTACTGCTTAGATAGATTACATATAAACTACCTACTAGGTAAACATTTCATATATAATATAAACATTATGGTAATAGATTTTTTATTTTGTGTTTGTGATGTTTTGACATGTGGGGTTTTGCTGATCTCAGCAGAGACCACCTCTCCCAAAACCAGTCAATTTAGATAGAACAAGGACTCTACTAGTTGTTCAGCTTTCATATGCAAACCAATTATAGTATCTTAGGCTTATGAAATTTATTCATAGATATGGGGGAAGGCTCCTATGTAATAATAATGTCGTGCCTGAATAGTACTTAATATCTAGTGTATTTTAGCTTTTCTGTTTCTTCATTTTTCAAGGCATCATTAAACACTGCTAAAATGCTTATTTTAATGGATATCAATACTAAATCAATAGATAAGTGGATATATTTCCTTTTTTAACAGATTAACTGGTATGGGAAAAATTTTAAAGTTCAGTCAGTAAGAATAGAAACACATTTCAGATAAATCTAATTAAATATAGCATTGATTGGGAAAAAATTATGCTTTTTTAGAAAATGGAAAATGAGATCCTTATCAGTTAATAGTTTAAATCTTCAAATAATGTGGTTGCTTTTTTTTTTTTGCTTCAACAACCCATATATAAAGAATTAAAAGATATTGTAGAGAAGAGATATAAGATGACTAAGCTTATGGAAAACTTAAGTACAAAGGTGAAAGATATCTAGCCTACTCTAATTGGCAAAGATAACTTGTCAGAGTAAATTAATCAAGCTTTTCAGATAAGATCAAAAGTTATTTTTGCTCTCCACAAAAAAAAGACCAAGAGTGGAAACTGACTTAAAGTGAAATCCCATGATTGTGAGATAATAGTGTGTTTCTGAAATCAGCTGTTACTGAGATGTTATTGCATCCTCCTGCATTGGTATAATTAAAATATCTATAATATTTTGTGATGTCACTTTTCATTGAATCATTCACTAGTATTTTAGCATGTATAAGACTTTAAACACTGAAACTATGATGAAAATTAAGTTATAGCTTTTGATTAAGGTGCTAACAGTATTGCAAGGAGACATTAATGTGAAAAATAGCAAAGTAATGTAATAGTAAGCTTTAAAATAGACATGCTAAGAAGATAAAAATGCATGGTAGAACAACTAATTAGCTTAAAAGAAAAATTGTAGAATTCAGATTGACATTATAGCTATGTCATAATGTTTGAGGGACAAACTGGGCAAAATTTTTTGAAAGTTTAGAAGAAGTGAAGTTGGGACCCCAATATGGGCAGTATTGAAGCCAGAACCCCAAAATGGGCTGTACTGAAATTTAGGCATTGATGCTATTAGCTGTGTCTGAAAAACATAGAGGTAAAAGAGGCCATAGAGGTAAAAGAGGCCTAGGGTAAGGGTACTTTTACTTCGTTGCAAATCCCAGATGGGGAAGAGAGAATATACTATCACCTACAGGGTGTGCAGAGGGAAATTGAAACCTTTGGCTTGTAGGAGTTGAAAAAAAAAAGGGAAAAAGAAAAAGAGCAGAGAATAGACACAGACACTTTTGGGGAGAGAAGAGACAAGAATGGCAGGCTGGTAAACATTAGCCCAAGTGACTAGGCTGGGCAGAAGCCCCCTGGAAGAGTGAGCTGGTGGTGGCAAGGAGCCATGGTGGCCTGCAGAAGAGTGGCTAGTGTGGAGAGTTTGGCACTGCAACAAGGTGGCATAGTGGATTGGTACCTGGAAATGGCCAGGGATTTGAAAAGCTGATTTGGAATCAGCATATTGTTAAAGCAGTTTGAAGAGCCTTGAAGAAGCAGAGTAGCTCAGAATACTGGAGAGAGAAGAAGCAAAGAGAAGATGCTGGAGAAAGACTGGACTTGCCTGTGTCTACTTCAGGTTTGGAGGAGCAAAGTGGCACCATCATGTGTCTTTGGAACTGAAAATGGTGACTGGGGTAAGATAACTGGCCATTTGTGGCTTTAAGGACTTTTTGCTTTTCCTGTTAATATTCCCCTGTAGATAAATCCTGATATTGAACTGCTTTTGATGGGCAACTACTACACGTGGATGATGTGAACCCAAGGGAAACTGGCAGAAGCCACATTTTAAATGTAGCTTGTTTGGATTGGGAGGCTTCTGCCCACTTTTTGACTTTTGACCCGATTTCAGAAGCACATTGATTTCAAGAATTACATCTCAATCCACAAGAACTAATTTAGGATGGAGGGCTGAGACAGAAAAGTGTTTATATTAAAATGGTAGGCAATGCATGAAGGAAGGACTTTATGATCTCTTAAATTTGCTTATTGTACCACTACAAAATGATATGATGTAACCAGAAAGCTATAATTTTTAATGAAACATAAAGTAAAGCTAGCTAGTGGGTGTAGCATTATATAGAAATGAAACTAGAAGAAGGTAAAGAAAACAAATGTAAGATTGCAAGGTTGCTATAAGATTAGAATCAATCTCTGGGAAAAGTTGTAGGGATTATGCATTGGGAAGAGCTTTAATATAATCTTCCCTTTCCTCTTACTGATGGTTGAGAGAAGAAATGTGCATTAGTAACTTTATTTAGACACTAAAGCTATGATTTGAATGTAAATTACATAGAGTACAGGTTACTTCCACCATCCTGACTCAGGAAACAAATATTGTTTACCAGTGTTATGTAGTGTGGACAGGCTTTGTTGAACAAACAGTAATTACAACAAATAAATGCTTAGTGAAAATTTCATATATGTGAAAACAGAATCATTGTTCTAATATTAAGAGAGAAAGAAAAGCAGTGAAAGAGAAGGACAGAACTCAGTAGAAAAAGGTTTTTGAAACATTTCCCAGTGCATTTCATATTCAAAGTACTTAGTATTTACCCTGTACTTCTCAATCTGTTATGTCATTAAAGATAAGATAGACAAGACTTCTGCTAAGGAAAAAATAAATCACTGCTTGATTTCAATTAAAATGTTTTTTTTTTTTTTTTTTAAAGGAGGACTTTGAAGCTTGTCTTTGGTTTAAGTAGGGAAGAAAAATATGAAAATTTTCCAACATGAGTTCCTCTGCAAAATAGCAGAGGACTCAGAAAGCTAGCATGCTTTTATAATAATCATGTCATAAAGTAAATGCATATTATTTATGGTGAAAGGGATATGTTTTGTGACTTTGGGTTCTTTGCTTTTTAACTTTTTTTGTGTGGTGGGGATAAGGAAATTTAAAAGCTTTAGGAATGCATTGAAACATTAAATTCAGACAATTATCCAAGGGATCCACTTGAGAACATTGTTCAATGAAAAGGGAGGTCATATGAGAAAATGAGAAGAGATATTTGAGAGAGATCTGTACTGTTTTCGGGGGGGCGGGGCTATGCCTAATGAGAATGTCATGCCTGGCTAGGATTTGTACAGCAATGCAAAGCAGGCCAGTAAATGCAGAAATAGAGGAATTTTGTGCTTCAGATGAGGCAAGACCCAGGGTAGAACTTCTTGTCCTCAAAACCATATGCAAAATACACAAAACTTCAGTTCTGTATATGTAAATCAGAGTATATAAATATAAGTTCACTCTTTAAACCTCAATTTGAAGTTGTTTAGTAAGTGATAGTTCCCAGTATTTCAGTTTCCTGAGGAATTCCATCTAACTACTTTACAATCCCATATTAGGGGGAAAAAAAGCTTACTCAGTCTCTTAAGATTCCACTTTTTCTTCTGTAATGTTGAAAAACCTACAGTATCTGATTAATAAGGCAATTCAAAATAAATAGAAGCAGCACATATTTAAAGTGAAATTATACTCACCTATTTCATATTAGAGATGCTTCAATTGTTGCGATATTTGATCCTGACTTGCAACATGCAGATTTCACTCAGTAAACTTGCATTTTTTGGGAAAAAATGTAGCAAAATTTATATTCTATTATATATGTTTCCATATGCATATATTAGAACTGCAAAGATTCAGAATAGCCTCTAAGACAATTTCATGAGCATGAACATATAATGATTCCTGTGTTTTTGCACCCAACTTAAATGTTAGCAGATTATTAGTGTAAAAAAGGCACCAACAAATTAAAGTCATAATAAAATACCAGCAGCTAATATGTAAAAATGAAATTCAAACAAAGATTTAATAAAGGATAAAGGTTCTTTCTACTAAATTTGTTAACAGAAGTTAACTAGATTCACAATTTATAGAAACAATGAAAAATTGACTTGCAGTTTATTAACTACACCCTGGGATTAATTTAGTCACTTGTAGAAAATGTATTAAGTTTTTAAGCCTCTAGGGTACCATTTGTTAAATTGCTGCTTTAGTGTATTAAAAGGTACCTAAATCATTATAGTACTAACGTGTCTCCCATTTTAACTCTGATCTTTTAACTATTAAAGCTATATATATATATGTATATAGCTTTAATATATATATTTAATATATATATATTTAATATATATATGCATATATATAGCTTTAATATATATATTTAATATATATATATTTAATATATATATGCATATATATATATGCACAGAGAGAGAGTTTAGGATAATTTAAAACTGTGATTTCAAATAATAGACTAATGATAGACAGAGGGTGATGGATCACTGAGAGTCAAGGTTTGCCTTTTCTGATAACTCAGGGTTTATTTTTAAACTATAAGGAAGGACACATTGCTCTATTGACACACAGACTCTCTTCTAACCTATTTTTGGCCCCCATCATTCTAAAGGATACATACATATTTTCTCTGAAGTATGTATCTTAACGAGTATTCATGTTTTTCTATCTTTTCTATGCAATATATCTTAACATTTAAATTTTCTAAGATAAATATTTTAATTATAGCATTTATACATTAGTATGTTTTGTACTTTATTTTCAGTGATAGACTATAATTAGACTTTGAAAAATTTTAGGTAATAGATTTATATTAGAGGAATTGAAAATCATTAATCTCAGGTACAACCATACTCTCTAAATATACTGTTATTGATTTAATATATATTCCTCCAACTCATTTCCTATGCCATTAAATGCAAATTGTGTGTATACATGTATATAAAATGCATTTGATACATATATATGACTTAGGGTACATGTATTATTGATGTGTACCTTATGTTTATTTATATAAATGCATCATCAATTCTATATGATTTTTCTTGTAACAAAATGGTTGAAATTTATAAGTACATAGGTGCCATGTTCAATCTTTTTAAGTGAGGCAAAAGATTTTACGAAGATAAACTATAGTTTAATAACTATTATCTTATGGATGTGTGAGTTAATTGGTTTTTCTTGCATTTAGCTTAAACATTATCTAAAATGTCAAGAAATATGAAAGTCACATATTTTCAGGGATGGTTAACCATAGATGACACTCTATGTCATCAAATTCCCAAATTACTTTCCATATCCGTGCTTAACCCATTTTCACCATTTGGCCATTTTTTCTCACTTACAGCATAAAGCAATTGTGCCTGTTAACACCTTCTCATGTGGCCACATTTATAGTTAGAAAACAGCAAGTCATTTACATATGACCAAAATTCCTATCAAGTACTCTTTTCTGAGAATACTGCAATGATTAATTTTATGTGCCAACTTGACTGGACTAAAAGGTTCCTGACAGCTTGTAAAACATCATTTCTGGTTGTATCTGAAAGTATTCCTCCCAAAGGGATTCACATTTGAATTATTATGATTATGATGTCTCAATGTAGGTTCATCAGTTACAACAAAATATCTGGTTAGTGGATACATGGGACATCTTTATCCCTTTCTCTCTAGCTTTCTGTGAACTTAAAACTCATTTAAAAACTAAAATGCATAAGAATATGAGCTATCAAAATATGAAAAACCATGGTGTAAGCTAAAAAGCATAATGGTAGCTAAAGTCAAGGTTTGAAAAGGTTGCATACTTTATGTTTCTAACTCTCTGACAGTCTGGAAAAAAGCAAAATTATACAAGTGAAAATATCAATTGCTAATAGGATTTCATGATGTGAGGGAGGCCTGGCTGGGTAGGTGGTACACAGGGCATTTTAAAGGCAAAAAAGCTATCCTGTTTGACATTATAAAGACTGATACATGCCAAGATACATTGGTGTTCAGTATACTATCAAATAATCTATGGACTTGGTGATAATAATGATCAGTGTGATTTCACGAATTGTCACAAATTTTCCATTCTGTGCAGATGTTGATTATGGTGAGGGTATGAAAAGAGGGCAGGAGGTATCAGGTAATAATAGTTCCCAAGTATCTTTCTGTAAACCTAATACAAATTAATTTATATTGAATTAAACAGAAAGAAGAAAAAAGGACCTTTACAGCATATAGAAAACATTTTTGAGTGCTGTGGTCAAGCAAAATATTTCAGGGACATTACATCCACACATATACACATGAATGCATGCATACATACATACAATTTATACATATATACTTCCTGAAAACATAGCTTTATTTAGAGAAATAACAGCATAATAAGAAAAGAATTGCAACTAGCTAAGCAAATAGGGATCATTTTCTTTTATTCCCTGACAGCCAAGGAGTAAAAACAAGAATTATTCTTGTTAATTAAAAAAGAAATATGCAATGCAGAAAATCACAAATGCAGAGGTTTATTCCTTCTTTTATTACGTTTCCAAATAAGGTCAGAAAACAGCATTGCCAGACTTCCACAGAATTGTGATGGAAACACTGAAAGAGAAATATAAGGATTCATAAAATGCTAAAAATGTTTAGATGAGTTAAACCATTTTTTAAGAAAAAATTAAAATTGAGGCATGATAGAGATAGACAGCTGTGGATATACATATACTTAGTGATGTTATACAACTATATATAGATATAGGTACCAGATTAAAGATAAATTAATATAACATAGAACCTTGAGATACTAGATATTAAAATAAAATATAAACAAAGTTACATGGATATGGGTAAACAAGTAATTGGCTGATTAGCAATACTCTGAAGAGAAATTACAATACAAACCTCAGTAATATCCTCCCATGATAAAATTCAGCTATGATAAAAAGGTAGATATACAAAAGGAAAAATTAGAGACAATTGACGTTAGTTTATTTAGAGCTTTATGATCCTATTTTATATGGAATTATCCTTGATTAAGTCTGATCACTGACTTTTGCTGATGGATGAGTCTTCACCTCCACCCTTAAATTTATCAAAGTATTTATCAAAGGCTCAACGTCAGCTTTAAGGACATATGTACATGAGGGGAATGGTCAGAATAGAATTATGTTTAAAAGGAAAAGAAAGGGATTCTCAGTGACTTTAAAATTTGAAGGAAATAATTTCTTTGAAAATTGGCAAATTCTACAGGAAAAATTAGAAAATATGTATATTAGAGAAGAAAATATATAGAAATGTGAATGCAGGTATAAATATTTTGGACAAAGACTATATAGTAATATTTTTAGATGGGTGACAAATAATAGACAATCATTTTGATTCTGCTAAAGAAATAGACATTAAAATCAATGTTTTCCAAACCTGAACACATGTTTATTGAAACCGTCAATTCATTTATGTAGTGAACAAATCACATTTTAAAAATTCTTTATGACATATTATGAAATTTATTTACAAGTTTTTGAAGTAATGGAGATTAGAACATCTTGTTTCATTTGAAATATTTTATAACACTAAAATCAATAAAATATTTTAATAATTTTGTCAATTTATTATGACACAGAGTAATAAGTTATGAAGTAATATAGTTTATAGTTTCCCATGATATGGCCTTAATTTCTTGAATTTAACCTAGGTTCAGTGAATTCAAGTTGGAATAAGATGTGGACTTGTGTCTGAGTTTTCCTTGTTTACCTCTGGACAAGCCAACTGCACATATTTAATCACAGAGGAGACTGGATCCTCTGTAATAAATCTTCATTGGACAAGTGGATCACCCAAAATAAATCATCTGTGGGTGAGTGAAAAAACGATGTTCAAACACCCATGGAACAAGAGCTCATCCATCATAAATCAAAGATTTATAAGTGAATCAGCCTTGATTTACTACCTCTAACCATGACGATGGTTTTGCTTTACCTAAGGTGTACTATGATTTTGCAAATAGCATATAGTTTAGAAAAATATGGAAGAGTTACCTTTCTAACATTACTTTTGAAAATGTTTTCCAGTAAAGTAATTATGCTTATGAGTAAAATAATTTTATTGTTAATATTGATTTAGCTATGTGATATAACAGAAAGTGAACTTTGGAATTATTGAAAACTTGAGTCCAAATATCAGTAATTCTTATTATTAAAGTGAGTTTAAATGAACATTGTCTTCATCTGCTAAATTGCAGTGATAAATATACTGGCCTATGTCCACTATGATGAGTCAACAAAAGCTCAATAAATTCAAATGTACATTTTTTCCACATATCTTTAGAGCACACTGGAATGTAAAATACAACATATAACATTTCAATTTTTCATGAAGTGGGGCAAAAATATCACAAAATTAGCATGGCAATAGTTGGATAGAGCTCCCAACAACAATAGGGAGTTGTTGGAACAAATGCAATAGGGAGTTGTTGGAATAAATACAGCCATTTTATATGCCCATGTATTATATAGGAGTGTTTATTACTCTTATTTCACCTAAAAATAGCCATTTTTCAACTTGTTAACACCACTACTCCACTACTGGAGTTAACATGTTGCATAAATTCAACAGGACTCAGCCTTGGTCTTGCAAATATGAAATAAATGCAAAAATCCTAATGTTAATAATTTATACCGATGGTGATTTTTTTGTTTGTTTTGCATAGAAAAAATATCAACATTTCCTTCTAGGTCAAATATCTTTAATATGATGTTATTCACAGATAATTGTGTATACAATATATATGTAATAGATACAAACTGATTTATATTTTTTCTTGAATCATTGATATAAGCTATTCACCAAATTTTCACCCATTTCAATGGATTTTCAAAGTTAGTTTCCATACTTACATTAAGAGTTCTTTGTTTATTCTATTGCTTATATATCATTCCAAAATGCATGTTAGTCTGGCTTTATTTTAATCGTTTATTTTCTAATTTTAATATATGAAATACTTAGTGCCTCATGGAAAATAAGGGAAAATTAGGTTACTTTCTTCTGATAAACTTAAGTTTTATAGAAAGCATGTTTTGAAAATTTAATTTTTATTTGCATTTGTTTTTCTTCAGTGGCATATGAAAGAATTATTGCATAAGCAGAAATGAATCTGAAAACAATACCTGTGTAGCTAGTTATAGACTGGAAAAATGTTTTCTTGTTTTTATATTTTTAATTAATTAATTAATTAATTAATTAATTAATTAATATATTTTTCATTGTTATCCACCCTGGAGTTTTCCCACCACCTTTTCACCCATGCTCTGTCATCTTTATATTTTCTGCCATGCCCCACCCCAGTTTTACGCCCTTCCCTTCTTGTGCTCTATGCTTCAGACTGTTGAACATTAGTTTTAAGATTTTCTTGTCCAATTGTTTGCTTTCCCTTCTCCCTCATATTAATGAGACCATCCCACATTTCCCTTTTTTTTCTGGCTTATTACTACTGACATTATTTCTTCTAGCTCCATTCATGTTGCTGCAGATGACATAAGTTTGCCTTTTTGATTGATGTATAATATTCCATTATGTACATATACCACAGCTTTCTGTACCATTTGTCTATTTTGGGACATTTAGTTTGTTTCAGTATCTTGGCTATCATAACTAGCATTGCAATAAACATCTAGGTACAAGTGTCTTTTTGGATTAGAATGTTTGTGTTGGGTAGATTCCCAGAAGTGGGATTGCTGGATCAAATGGGAGGTCATTTTCAGAAGTTTAATGGTCCTCAAGACAGCATTCCATAGTGGCTGAACTAGTTTGCATTCCCATCAGCAGTGTGTAAGTGTCCCTTTCTCGCCACATCCTCACCAGCACTTCTTTTGGCCCATTGTTTTGATGTGGGCCATTCTTACTGGTGTAAGATGGTATCTAGTGGTTTTGATTTGCATTATCCTGATTATGAGTGGTGTTGAGCATTTTCTCATATGCCTATGGGTCATTTGTATTTCCTCTTTAGAGAAATGTCTCTTTAGATCTTTTGCCCATTTTTTAACGACTTTTTCTCTTGTTTTTGTTAAACTGTGTGCGTTCTTTATGAATTTTTATCAGGCTCCCATCATTTGTGTGTAGAGTTAAGACTTTATCTTAATCACTTGAGTTTCTTTTTGATTTTGTTTTTGCCTCTTTTGCTCTATAGGAGCTTTTTAATTTGATGTAGTACCAGCTTTTTTTTTTTTTTTTTTTTTTTTTTTTTTTTTTTTTTTTTTTTTTTTTTTTTTTTTTTTTTTTTTTTTTTTTTTTTTTTTTTTTTTTTTTTTTTTTTTTTTTTTTTTTTTTTTTTTTTTTTTTTTTTTTTTTTTTTTTTTTTTTTTTTTTTTTTTTTTTTTTTTTTTTTT